>SSSL01000394.1:0-16430 GCA_008086715.1 Sitobion miscanthi
TCACTATAAAGAAGCCTCAATGCCTCCCCTCTGGGACCGCGGCCTCAAATGTATTTAACATAGGCGTGGCCTATCCATATCTTTATTATATATGGGCTCCATCCATGGATTTATGAATTAAGTGTCAACAGTCGACGGTTCAACTTGATAATCAAACACTTAAGTTTGGCAACCTGCAACTCAGGATCTTTTTATTCAAAGTGTCCTAATAAGTCATAAGAGGTTAGTTAGGTAAACCTATGGTTGGTTGAAGCTATGGTGCTGATGGACGACTAGCGAGACCGGTCGTGAGCTTTGCGAAGATCTTTTTCTAACTAACTATCAAGGTTTTCGATATTGTAAACATAACAATGAAAGAAAATATTTAAATATTATTAATTTGGTTCGGTTAGGTAAGGATAGGACAGGAAATTAGACGTTAATTAATTATCATAGTTTTTAACACGGTCTTAAAGACTGTCAGCTAGAGTTGTACCAGTATAGTTATTAAAAACTTAAATACAGCCAACATTAAATAATGATGTTTTTACCACGACAAATTATAAAATATAAAAAAATATTATTTTATTAGGATTTATAATGTTTTCAATACTCATGAGTTTTTGTAAATAGAAAATGTATAAAATCAATAGTTTTAATTTAAAATATGGTTTTGTGTTTGTGGTATCCTATTGTCAAAGAATTCTCAAGATTCCTTCCCACATTTTTTACATTGTACTAAATATACTTTTTTCCGCATAAATTTGCAAGGACTAAAACAGATATCTGACTATTTTTTATTTGCATTTAGTTTTTAAAGTTTGTAATTTAATATTGACTGTAGACCCAGCCAAACACAATATTATTTTAAATTAAACATTAGTTTACATCCTTATGATTACAATCATTTTTATATACATTTTCTAATACATATATTACGGTGATACACCTCTGATCATAATAACTGTTCGTATTATTATAATGTAAACAATACCTAATTTTTAGAATGTAGTTATTAGGTACTGTTGTATTTGGCTTCTAGCGTATTCTTTGTTTAGTGTTATTTCACCCAGGTTTCTCAAACAATTTTTTTTTCCATTCATTGAATTCTTATAGATTGATTTGTATAAATATATTTCAACATTAGCCGGTTATACCTGGAAGTACACTGAGTACCTGTGTACATACTATATAATTTGAAAAGAGGCTGTCTCACGTTCACCATTCAATTTAATTTTTATACATTTGACTTTTTTGATTTTTTTATATATATCTTAATTTAAAACATTTAAAAACTTTTTAAGATTTTGGATATTTTAGTCTGAACTCTTTAAAATGTGTTCCTACTATTTAATTTTATCTAAATTTTTTTTTTTGTTTTCTAAAATGCATTTGCCTGCGGGCGCCAACACCCCCTTTCAATTTTTTTTTTTAGTTTTGTGATTCTAGTTGAATTTTTGAGTAAACTTGATTCTTGATAATCTGGTACTCTATAAATAATCCTTCTTAAATGAACTACCTATAATTATTTTGAATAGTTTTTTCATTTAAAATTATGGACTTCTTAGTTTGAACTCTTTAACATGTGTTCCTACTATTTAATTTTTTCTAAATTTTTTTTTTTGTTTTCTAAAATGTATTTGCCTGCGGGCGCCAACACCCCCTTTCAATTTTTTTTTTTAGTATTGTGACTCTAGTTTAATTTTTGAGTAGACTTGAACATTGAAAACCTGGTGCCATACAAATATTTCTTCTTTTATAAACTAAATATTTTGAATAGTTTTGTCATTTAAAATTATAGACTTTTTAGTGTGAACTCTTTAACGTGTGTTCCTACTATTTAATTTTTTCTAAATTTTTTTTTTGTTTTCTAAAATGCATTTGCCTTCGGGCGCCAACACCCCCTTTTAATTTTTTTTTTAGTACTGTGGCTCTAGTTGAATTTTTGAGTAGACTTGATTATTGATAATCTGCTGCCCTATAAATAATCCTTCTTAAATGAACTACCTATAATTATTTTGAATAGTTTTTTCATTTAAAATTATGGACTTCTTAGTTTGAATTCTTTAACATGTGTTCCTACTATTTAATTTTTTCTAAATTTTTTTTTTTGTTTTCTAAAATGCATTTGCCTGCGGGCGCCAACACCCCCTTTCAATTGTTTTTTTAGTAATGTGACTAGTTGAATTTTTTGTATGAATTTGAATATCGGTAATATGGTGCCCTATAAATAATCCTTCTTAAATGAACTACCTATAATTATTTTGAATAGTTTTTTCATTTAAGATTATGGACTTCTTAGTTTGAACTCTTTAACGTGTGTTCCTACTATTTAATTTTTTCTAAATTTTGTTTTTGTTTTCTAAAATGCATTTGCCTGCGGGCGCCATAACTTTATTGGTGGACGGCACTTTAACTACGGTCCCTCAACCTACTGTGGCGACTTTAAGGCATTTCCTTTTAGGAAATTTATAAATCCTCAAACATAACTCTTAATTCAAGAGTTTGTAACTAATACAATCATAATATAATATGAGTATAATACATTTCGTAATATTTTTTTCACTGTTAGTGAAATATTAAGTTTGTATTTCTAATATAATATATGGTATGATATTTATGGACGACACTTGCACCATGGCCCCTCGATATAGTAATGTGGCGACCCGGCACATCTCTTTTAGATAAATGATTAAATACTTAATCAAGTCTTCCAATCTATTAAACATTTATATTTTGAAGATAATTTGGGATAATTTAAAGAAAAAATTTGAAATTGAAGAGAGACTGTGAGAATTAACAAAAAATGTGGTGTGAAATGTACATTCGAACACCTGTTATAATGTATTATATTGAACTTTAGTTAATTTTTTATAATGTACTATAATAAACATTTGAACATTTATTACAATATACGTATAATATTATACATAGATTTCAAGTATGATTTTTTTTAGTTTTTTTTTTTTTGATAGTCCCTAACCTATTACAATACAAGATACTTTATTTTTATATTTTGAAGCAATATATGTTTTGGATTATTTAAATCTATATAAACTAAATTTCAGACCCGTAGTTTAGTATTTAAAGTTTATATGATCAGAGTCGTGGGACCAAATTTTTTCAGACTCTACTAGAATGTTGTAGTCAGTGGCGCCGAGTACGTACTTTAGTTGGTTCAAATGAACCACCTAAATAGGGTGGGTGGGTGCTTGTTGGCACTTGGGTGTATAATAATATAATAGCATGTTATAATTTAACGGGCGTAATTGTAATTTGAATAAATCTGTGAACATATTTTCAAAATAAAAGAAAAATTGATGAAACTTTTGAGTATTGTTTTTATTAATATTGTTTAATTTTGTCTATAAATTAATATTTTTTTTTTTTATATAGTCTGATGGTTAATAAATATTATAGAATCTATGTAGGTACTTATTTTTCTTGTAAATACTTGATTTATTGAATACCTAATTCATAGATATAGTTATATAAATTAGTAATTTAAGTAGGTAATAACATTAAATATTAAATAATAGTTGTATCTATATAAATAATTATCATAGCCCATATTATGTAAGTAATTAGGTTATATATTATAATATATTTTATTTACAATATTTTATTACATAAACAATTATTTTTTAAATAGTTAAAAATTAACAAAAAATTAAAAACTATTTTACATTTTTACTCGATTTTTATTTTTTATACTTAATTAGGTAACATTATTATTGTGAGTTCTTTATTAATATTATACTATAATTATTTGATTAATTTGACTTAAGATTTATTCGATGAATTTTGAATTTTGACTTTAGTATATTAATATTTTATACATAAACATTAATATATATTTATTTTTATCAAAATAATATTTATACAAATAATAATGATATTCAATCTTGATTTTATCAAAAGAATTTTAAATCTATTATTTTTTATTTTTTTCTGCTTTAAAAATAGCTTGTACATCGCCTGTACCTAGTACGAGCCCCGAGAGAACATTTTCAAAATTAAAAATTCTCAAAACCGTTTACGTACAACTATTTCTCAAGATCGTTTGGAAGATTTAATGATTACAACATGTGAATCAGATGTTCAAATAAACAATGAAGATGTCACTATATTAGTTTAAGTTCTACATTATCAAAAAATCTAACTTACTACTTTTGAATAAATAAAAAAAGAAACACTAATGTAGTAATGTTATAATAAGATCGTATAATTAAATTAAAGTGTATTAAATTATTCATAATCTAACCTATACCTACTGCTAAAATAGTAACATTTATTTATTATTTATGCTTCAATATGAAAGCATAAATGTTTAAATGTAGAAAGTAAAGTTGTGTTAGCAAGGTGTTCAAATTATACAAAATATTGAATATAAAATAATGTTTCCATAATATAATTGGCTACCTATTTACTATTATAATTTATTTAAAACGGTAATGACTAATGACTAATGATATAATAATTTTAAGTTTGATGGAATTTTATTTTTTAAATTAATATGTTATACACTTATATGTATACACTTAACTTCTTTTATATTCTAAAACTTTGTCTCATCGGTTTAAAGGATTTTATATTTTTAAAACTGATGAATTTATTGAATTAAATTAATTTACATTGTGAATATAGCTAACTTTCATTCGCCACAGTGAGAATACTACTTGGTGCTGCTTTATTAGGTTTTATCAGTAACATTATGTATGTATAGTACATTATTGTTGTATATATTATATTAAAATAATTTCATTGATACTTATATAGTTATATGTTATATTTTGTTAAAATGTATCAACTATTGGTTATTGGTCCATCGGGTGGGTGTGTGGTAGGTTCTAAACTAAGATGATATTTTGAACCACCATTTTTGAAGGACCCCAGCGCCACTGGTTGTAGTTAAATTAAACTATAATAGGTATGTGGAATAACAGAACTGTAACCTTCTATGATCATTTTTTATGAATATAATATTATCAGTAATAGCTCAAATTTAGCACTTTTACGGTACTTAATACATTTTCCTAATATTTTAACAGAAATTATGGAGCTAAAAATATAGAAATACCAATACGTTCCATAGTTCATAGTTTTGTTCCATTTATAATAATAATGCTTTTTAATATACTTTTTCATAAATTGATATTTATTACAGTTGGCTTTTATGATTTGTTTGAACTATTAGTACGTATTTTTTTGGGAGATCCCTATTATTACGACACCGTTACCAATATGCGGTTTTTTGGGTTAGTTCATTTAATAGCATGTTTTCATTTATTTGATTCGTATTTATGCTTATTTTCTTAAAATGTTTTTATATTTTCGGTTCATCCGTTAGAAAAATAAATAGGCACCTACCTACCAAGTGTGTGAATATAGAATTTTTTTTTGTAAACCAATTTGAATTATTATTTAATGATTTAATAAAAACGTTTTCATTCAGTATTTTTTTGAATTTTAAGTGCATTTTTTTGAATATTTCAGTGCATATATTTGCCTGTTTTTAGTGCATACATCCAGGCAAATATTTAACACTTTTTCATTGCATTAAATTCACAGCCCTGCTAATTACTTTTACTTCTAATCATAATAACTACCACAGTTAATATTAAATGTCAAATTGTCAACAATCAACTGCTTGTTCAACTTGATAACACTTAAGAGGATGTCCGATGTTTAGCGCACCATTTATTTCTCTCTCTGACCCACGCACAATCATTTTAGTGTTTTCTTAATCGCACATTTGGTATGCTACGCGTGGGTCAAAGATGGAAAACAAATAGTGCGCTGACATCCCAACCTGCAAATGATCTTTTTATTCTATCCCATAAGTCGAGGTTGTAAACCTATATCAACCGATAACGGTATAGTTTCAGCCATGGAGTCAAATGGCCTTTGCAATTCATGATCCTTCCCTACGTATTCGGCATTGTTAACATAACTATTCTACCTTTACACATTTTCTTCCCCCGTCTCTCACAGCTATATAAAGGTTCAGCCACTCTAATTCCACACCTCCATATGATCGGTATTCTGTCTATCCATCTTTTCTTCAGCTAGTCTTCTCGCCCCTCATTTCCCCCCTAAATTAACTTCTTTAGCCACTCTCACTCTCTCTTATCATACAGTGACCGAACCACCTAAACCTATTCTCTCTTGTTTTCACTGCAATATGCACACTACCCGTAATTAATTAATTTCTTATTCTATCCTCTTTTGTACCTTAACACCTAACTTATTATTTTCATATCTGCTTACCTACCCTAACCTTACATTTCTTTTTCATCTTTCATACACCAAACATTCTGAAATCCTGTTGACCCATTTCCTTATCTTCACACACTTCCTATTCACACAGTCTCTAGTTACCTACAAGTCATCGAACTTGATATAGGTGAAAATATTTAAATATCATTGAGCGAATTCCCTACTCGAAAGAATTACTTAAAAAAATATCATACCTGACCAATTTTATAATTTTATAACACGACTTTATTGATAGCCGGAATAGTGTTATACCAGTATAATTACAATACAAATATTGAAAATTTTCGGGCAATACATCCCCTGATCAATTAACAATAATAAAAAGAAACCTACTGACAAATAAGAAAATACCCTGTGACGGAATCAAAATCTGCTACGAAACTATAGTAAACGTATATGCTTCTACGTTACCGAGTTAACAGATTTTCCTCGACAATAAATATTTAATTCAAGTCTAAAGAGTAAATTTAAGCCCCAAAATAATATGAAAACAAACTTACACATAAACATCGACTCTGAAACCTAGCTGTACTGCCGCACACGCTGTCGCCGAAGAAACAGCTATCTTCATCCGTCAATATCTCGCTCCATCTGCATCTCCCTAATTGAAACTTATCTAGTATAGAATACTAGTATCTTTATGCTCTGTTATATATTCTGGTTTTCTATTTCAGGGGTAAGAATACATATTTTTTTGGTTTTGAATATGAAAGCTGTGAGATGATAGATATGAATTTCTTGAGAAATCTAGAGGTACCAGAAAACTGAGACGAGTGTGTTGAATGACATAAATTAAAAAATTGATTAACACAAAAATCGCTTAAAAATTAATTTAATTCAAATAATGAGAAGAATCTTAAGACCACAAATTTATAGACATTCTATAATGCATTCTCCTGCCAGTAGCCCTAGAAACTTTTAGAGAAATTAAATTCCTTTAGTAATTAAATTACGATACGAATTATAATAGTTACGTAGGTACTTGTCCAATACTCGACTATCAGAATTTAAATTAAAGAATGTGATATACCTAGGTAACCTATCGATCGATTCTAAAACAGATACTTAACCTAGGTATAAATAATGTCACAATATCAAATAGTGAAAATTTGAAGAAAATATCCTATAGGTATATCCTGTTAAACTCCCAAAATAAAACGTACATTTGAGGTGTTCTCTTAAAACCCAAATGTTTAATGCCCGTACCCCGTACGCATAGAAAATGTATGTTTCACATTTAACGAAAACTATCGTGACGGATCGGAATTACGAAGAACGTATAAGACAAAAATAATCGTCACCAAGTGGTAGGTATAATCTGCTATGTACTTACAAATCATATTAAATAACATTAATCATTATGTATTTTCTTACTTTATTAGGTCTACCTTCCTACTTATAAAAGCATTGCCTAATCATTGATTTCAAATTTTAAAATTATTCTACTATAACAATAATTTAATAGTTGTAGGCAAAGTATTATAGTTTAAGGTATTTTTTATAATATGCTAATTTTTGTACACTTATAACAACTTGATTTTAAAAACTACTCTACGTCTACCAGGTATATAAGTTTGCCTGACAATAAATATTTACATTAGGTCTACCGCGTCAACCGAGTAGAAAGACAAAACTACGTAATTATTTATTCTTCCGGCGAAACGCGTTCCCTCCGAGTGTATAATATTGTCTAGTGTCAGAGCTGTGCATCTCCGCCAAGGAAAATGCAGCGCGCGTCTTCATATCTCCGATCCAAAAGTTCAGTCTGGAAGTATTGAGATTAATGACATTTATAAAAATAGGCACCGAGCTCAATAACCAGAATGGAACGAAATAATATGCGAGTACGTATTAGAATCGCTGTTCGTCTCGGACGATTGTCATTTGCCATGGATTATTTATAATTATAACCTCACCGTCCCAATCATAGAAAATACATATATGGTCCTAACCGATGGATGATGGATATATTTACATTATCTTCAAAAAAACATTTATTCGCTTCTATGCGGTAAGTTTAATTCAAATTAATAATATGGATAACGGTTTTTTTACTTGCAGGTAACCATTTATTTATTACTTGGTTTATTAACAAATTCTTATTGATATAAAATAGTGATTAAATGAAAATAATTTTATTGATCCCAATATTTAAAAATAATGGTTCGAATAAAATATTAAAAACAATTTAAGAAATACCTATTAATTAATATGTATTACCTAAATATCAAAATAACTAAATAAATTCGTGTTTTTTTTAAATATTTATAATTCATATTTACACAGATATTACAAGTTAAAATTTTGACGAAATTACATATTAAAACCAAGAATAACGATTTTAGTTATTTTGTTGTAATTTAAAAATAATAGGTATTCGATGACACTTACAAATGTAATTTTTTGGGTGATAATGACTTTAACCTACTATTGTAGGTACTAATGCCTGATAGTAAAATAAATTACTTTAATCTCAATATTATTTATTAGTTAACGATGTCTTTGCTCAGAATCGTTTTGTATTTTAATAACTTATACATGGATATATTATTATTACTAATAATTACAGTAGGTGTGTTTGTTTTATTTCATTAATTTATTTAATACTATACCAATAAGTTATATATATTAAGTAATAATTTTTGAAACATTGTGTTCGAAAAAATAAAAATAAATGTGATCTTAAATAGAGTCTTGTAATGTACCTACCTATATGTAAAAAAATAAATAAATATAATAACTGTTGAACTTTTAGGGACTTAATAGGTAACACATTCATGTATGCAGTATTACACTATTTATATACCTATACGTGTATATGAGTAGGTATATTATTCATATGTGCGCACATGTCAGGATAGCCAGTTGACCATTCCGTGAATATTACTTTTATGTGTACATGGTTATACGTTCCTAATCCCTAGGATATAGAATATAGATATTAGGTAAACAATAGAAGTTAAGTATGTGACACTAAATTATTAGTTACCCATAACTTTTAACGTTGTGTTTGGAAAATAAATTACCAGCTATTAATTAAATTGTATCTTATGACTATTATCAGTTATAAGTTATAACATATATCTATAAATTAAGTACCCTATATATGCACCTATTAATTATAATTATTCTACAAACAGGGACTGGAAAAACGACGACGACGTTTATATCTCGCGTATTTTATACATTTCTAGTTCGGAACTAAAATATGCGCCTGCGTCACTTGGATAGCACATTTTTCGTGCCATTAAATATTTTTTTTAAGTCTTAAAAGAAAATTTGAGCCCCAAAGGAATATAATAACAAACTTACTTTAATTAACGACTCTTTCGGCGGAATCCGTTACGTGTGTGAACTGCGACGCCGATGAGGAAACGCTCCAGAATACAACACTTTGAATACTGCGATTTATAAAAAATAAAATTATACGAAACGCAGTAAGTTTTTTGTTCATATTTTCTTTGCTTTTTGAAATTTTAGAATTTTCAATCGACTGTGTCTTCTGCAACGACTCTGAGATTTGCCATAGATAAATAAATGATAGATATTATACTATATAGGTACGGACGTCAATATGATGAATCCACGGATATAATATAATATAATGCAACTTTTTATATCAAAGAGTTCCGTGTTAAGGAACAATTTGTTCATTGAAATTTGATATGACAATGAACCAAAATAGTTTATAATTTATAATTTGAATTATAATCATATGATATAGGTATTATTTTCGTTTATTAATTTAATTATTGATTAAGATGGTGAATAGATATTAGAAGTACAAGCATATTTTTATAAAAGCATATTGTATTTTATAAATTATTAAATAAAAATGTGATTACTGGATTTTAGAGTTAACATAAACGTATACAGTAAAATACTATAATACCAACTAGATTTCTAAAACTCCAAGTCTAAGTTAATTTTAGAGTCTGAGCGGATCGATGACTGTATTAATTTTACAATGATGTGTTCTTTATTTTTTTTAATATTTTTAATTATTTTTTCTTGTGGTCTGTGTAAACGATAAGTATTCGTAATAAAGATTCAATTTTCATATATAATATTATATTATAGGCACTCAGTATGTAATCAAGATTTTATTTTTAGTTTAGTTTAATTGTAGGTATTTAGTAAATAATAATAGATATACGAAATTATGTTTTCGAATAGCAATTTATTGTGTGTATTAGTATTTAGTAGGGAACTAAAATGTTGTAAATGATGTACAAATGTATTTTTGGTGTTTTAAGGCTGCTAGAAGATCAATTTATGAGAATCATCACATTAAATTGTTAGGATTATTTGAAGTGAATAATTATTTTATAGATGGTACTTACATATAAGTGAGTCGATCTGAAACTATATTTCCACTGAATGTTAATAGTAAAATTCTATTAAAATATCTATTATTTGTATTTATTTGTTGATAACAATTAAGACTTAAATATTAGCAGTAATCTTGATCCTTTCACAAAATATTTTTTAATTATTTTTAATTTAATTTACATTTATACGTTTGGAATCCCAAAGTGATCTCTGAATAATCATTCAACGATGAATTTAATAGTTACATTAATTGGATTATAAATTAGAATAAACTACAACTTCCAGCTTCTACTACAACATTATTTTATATTTTATTTTATGTTTTTAATTTTTTAAATGCAGTGTGCACTTTGTGTCTGTGATTTTACACGCAATATAATAAATTTGATACTAGTGATGAGTAGGTACCTGATTGTTAAATCAAATTATTTACACGATTTCGTTTAAAAAATATCTATGAAGTATAAACATCCGCATTTCGAATTAACTATAAATTTATAACTGTATGAGCTATACATATTACATATATTTTTTGAAAATATTATTTAAAAAAAACAAGTATAATTCCTATTTTATGTTACATGCGTTGATCTAGCAACTGCAGACTGCTACGACAAGTGTGCAATTTTTTTTAAGCACAATCTGTTTTTAAAACGTCCAGAAAAGGGTTTGTTTTAAGACTGTCTATCTTGATAACAACTAACTTAATTTAAAGTGTATTTTTATATTAAAATATAATGAAAAATAATAATTATAGTAAAATTGCAAAACATTTCATACCTATATCTAACCATCTTGGGTATGAACTACACTAAAAATGGTGTAAGTATGCTAATAAAATATATGATGTGTACCTATAATATGTATTTATGTATAAAAAAATATAAAGATTAAATAAATAATAACATTATATTGTTTTAAATACTTCGCTCAAACCTAAGGTGATACCCGGTGTATAGTATAATATGCAAAAAGGTACGTATTAAACTTGTCGCGATGAAACGAAGACGGCCTTTGGACCGTTTGGTCTCGCGTATTTTATACATTGCGCTTTTGGGATTAAACTTATAAATGCTTCTACGTCACCCAGTTAACAGATTGTCCGTGGCAATAAGTATTTAATTTAAGACGAAAAAGTAAATGTAAAAAAGAATTAATATAAAAACAAACTTACGCGTAAACATTAACTCTTCTGATGAAACCTAGCTAGAGTGCCACCATCGCCGAAGAAACTATCTTTATCCATCTTCATCTCGATCCGATGAGCTTAAACTTGAAAGTATCGAAATATTTTATGAAAGAACCGGAGCATAACGAAATTTGTGAGTTTGTGTTAAGACTTACATTATAATATATACGGTTTAACGAACTGTCCGTCTATACTGATGGCTTATTATTTTTTTTGTCCACAGAAATCAAATACGATATATCATATTTATAATACAATAGTATTTGCTGAATTATTAGAATTGTTAAACTTCGCCAACGAATTACGACAATTGACGATTGCCATAGATATTTTAAAATATATTATTTACTATGATAAATCCATAGAATTTACATATTATACTCAGTGCCTTTACGGTATATTGATAAACCGTATGTTCTTTTACAGAAATCGTAGTGATTAGCAATGTACCTATTCTGGTTTTCTATTTCAGTTATAGTTCGCATGCCAAGTTTAACTATACAAACTGGTCCGCAAGTTAAAACAATTACAGAACAAACATTAGTATATCTTATAAGTATCTTACAAGTATATCTTATATCAAATTAGAGCACCGATATAAATATGTAAACAAAAAAAAAAAATTATTTTGTTTTATTGAAGTAGTATAATATAGATATTAGTAAAATTTTTACCTAAAGGGCTGTATTGCTAAGAAGGTAATACACTATTTTAGTTTAAATGTTAATAAGGCTTTAAATTGTATATTATATATTAATATGATTTTAGGGTATAGCATAATTCCTTGAAGTAGGTACCTATGATAATACTTGTGTATATTGTATAGGTCATGTTGGTATGTTACGATAGGTATTATTAAGTTATTCAACAAACACTATGACATTATTCGTTCTACATAAGTATAATATTGTAACATCGTAATAATATGATGGACACTCTGGACGAGAAGAACCACGTTTTCAACATTCGGTTGGCAAAAACCATGGATTTACATCAAATATTGGTTCCCGGAACAATAAAATGTCGTGGTATAAAAGCATATACCACATTGCCGTAGCATTCATCGTGCTGTACTCGTGTGCCGTTTCGACGATGTTGAACGTTAGCGGCCTGTACTATTGGACGGTCAATATGCCTATAAGCGTGAATCATTTTTGGAAAGCGGAAATTATGGTGTTCATATGCTACAAGATGTGGATCGCCGTCCACCGCTCGGACGACATATGGAACTGTTTGTCGGTCACGCGCTACGGTCTGACGTCGTTCGGTCACCGGAACAACAGACATAATAGTATTATTATACTGGATTGTTGGCGAGAACGTTCGGTGTGGTTGACGACCGTGTTTGCCGTCGCGCATTTATCGGCGTTGGCCGTATTCATTGGCAGCACCCTGGCATGCAGCGGAGAATTAATAACGATCAAAAACCACGACGGTACGTCCAGTGAGTACCACCAGAACGTGTTGAATGTCTATTTAATCGTATCCGACGACACGTACAACGCACACTACAACACGTTTTCTATCGTCGAGACGTTCTCCATCGTCTCGGTGACAATACTATTCCTCATATTCGACGTACTTCTGGTGAAACTGTGCTTAGCTATGTACGGCCAGATGCAAATGATTTGCGTCGCGTTCCAATCGGTCGGACACGAACCGCTTCACGACCACACTTCCCCATCTGCTGAGTATATACGACTTTTGACTTGTGTGTATACTTACATTTTATAGCTAGTACGTATTGTTTGTATACAAACGTATTATATAAATATGAATTTAAATTTGTAGTCATCTTTTAAACCCTGTTTTTAGTTCGTTAAGTCTAGATATTGAACGAAAATGTAGTTTTGTATTAAATTATAAGCTATATATGTAAAATGGCTCTAAACGTTGTGACATCATTTTGTTGAACTTTATATTATTATATTATATTTTATGTTAAAATAGTCTGCTCGGTGAATTTAAAATACCTACTTGATTAATAATACACTACTTATTTCAATGATATAGTAGGTATAGACTGTATAATATTAATATGTACTCATTATGCTATAGCATTTTTAAATTTTTAACTCGAGTCGCAAAGCTAAGTTCAATTATTTAGCATACTATTTTAACATAATTGATATCTATATAGTTCAATGAATTAGCTATAAAATGATACCACAACTTTTAGAGCAGTTTTAATTATAGTTTGCGTTTTTTCTACACGGAGTTTTTGGCGGAGTGTTTTTGTTGGGATATCACACACTTTTATCGTTGATACTTTATTATTTCGAGAACATATTATTGGTTTTACAATGACGTTTTTCTTCTTTTTTTTTTTTAGAAAATAATTTTTTAGTTTATAAATGGTTGCCATTGGTTTCAGATTATATTTACTAGTAATCACCGTTATACCAAAAACACTGGCAGCCTTAAGGTCGTAATGCTGTTATTCTATAACTATAGCTGGTTAAAAGTAGTACTGAATACATTTTATTAGTACCTAGTATACCATATATAGATTGGAGTGTGGTACTAAGGACAGCTACACTTAATACATTTTATATGCATTTAGTATAACGTTGAACGCCTATTGAGTGTAGGCAGACATTAGTTTTGAACAGTTATGTATACGCTAATCATACGCTAATTGTGAAAATACGTTCAAAGATTATTATAAGTTCATTAATAAAAAATTAAGGATAATACTTCTGTTTTTTTCTTTTATTGGTGACTGGTGTACTGGTTCAAACACCTCTAATCGTTATACTATTTAAATAAAAATTGTTTGAAGTAAAATGTATTTTGATGAATACAGAAAATACATTCAAATTATTAAAACAAGCCCACTAAAAATTGAGTATTAAAGTAGAAAACCCTTGCATAACTTATTAGTTATTTTTCTCGAAAGCAATAATTTAATAAATACTGAAAAATTGCATTAAAAACTAAAATAGTAAAAGGTGCCTTTTACAGTGACGAATATTTCTATTACTTAAAAGTCGGTGATCACTGATAAATAATATAAATATGAATATAGCATCTTTTTTTTGCTCCTTTCGAATCATTGAAGGATAGTGGAGTATTATTATTAGAAATTTAAGATAATGGAAAAAGTTCTGAACAGACAACAGTAAAAATCGAATTTGATTTCATATTATGAAGTTCTTTAATGTTTTACAATTCTAACATATAGGCCTTATTCTTAGATGATTACTAAATATTGATAAATGGTCACAATTATTGTGTTTACACTTTTAGATTACACAGATGAAAAAAAAAGATACTTATCGAACACGACTTAATATATAATGAATTAATAACAATTATAAAGGATCATCAAGCAGCTATGGAGTAAGAGTTAAATTTATTATTTATTGATTTATCATGATATATTATTACTAAGGAACGGATTTGAATGCAAATTGCATTTTTTTCTGAATGTCCGAAAATATTGGTTTCCAAGCAAAAAGTTCATTTCATACATCAAAGAATTAAAAAATGTAACTTTTATTTTGCATTTTTTGAAATTTTAAGTGCATTTTGTGGTTTTTAAGTAATTTTTTCAACATTTTTTCCACATTCATTCTAAAAAAAAATAAAATACCTAAATGGTAAAAGGTAAAAGTATAACGAATATACCTATCTAAATGGTATACCTATTAAATTTTAAATTTTTTAGGGTAAAAAGAAGATGGACAGAAGATAATTGAAAGTTAGTTAATTAAGTTTGTATTGTATTTAAATATTTTTTATTAGATTTTTCATAATAATGTGTTTTTTATAAGTTTTAAATTCAAAATTTTGTTTTTATTGAATATAAACCCATTTTTAAAGTTTTTTAGGGCATTTTTTTAGTGCATTTTTTGATGTCAAAGCATTTTTTTAAGGCATTAAATCGTATTTTTTAAGGCATTTTTCTTGTGTTTTAGAGCATTTAAATCCGTTCCCTAATTATTACCATAATTTAAATTGTTATTTTTTCTTAAGATTTAGTAGTTTTCCTCAAATTTCGAATCATAAAAATCTTATTTATTTTCTAAGTCCTTATGACCTTTGCAAAAACAACGAGTTGCACACAAATTGTCACAAAATGGGGTACTTATGTTAAAATAAATTTAGAAAATTGAATTTATCAAAAATATTGAGTGACATAATTTGTAAATGTGATTTCTTGTTGTAGTGGTATGAGTGGAGAAGGGGGGCAGCAAACATTACCATAGTCCCCTTTATGTTTTTCGATCGAACATACTTAAATCTAACCTCAACATTTCTGAGTATATAAACACATACCTACATTTATTCAATTGGCAAAAACGTTGTTAGGTCATTACTCATTTACTTGAGCTAAATAACTTAATAAAGCTGTGCTTTTATTTTTTTTTTCAGGAAATATAAAGGTATTTTAACTATAATTAGCAGAGTAATGTTCTAAGAAGTTTTTGTTTCTTTATTCATGCTCATCATGCCGTGGTTTATTCTCATAATGGTAAACAAATTACGTTATACTCACTCAGACTGTATTATATAGTTATTTTTTTATCAATTTAAAATGAGTTAATATCACATTTATACAATTATTTAGATGAATGAGATTGTTATTAATTATAACTAATCTCTAATGATCTTTTTTATAATTCATTTTATTTGATTTTCCATCATA
>SSSL01000340.1:0-16420 GCA_008086715.1 Sitobion miscanthi
AACGGACTGGATTATATGGGATGGGTCATTTATACTAAATTAGACAAAAGTAATATAACTAACATATATTATTATTATTATAGATTGGTCGATATGACTATAGTATAGGTATATTTTGTATGCTACACTAAATTTATGTTTACCAAATTTGACTCACCTAAAAACTGTAATATATTAAGTACTACTACATAGTATAGGTATCATGTATTTAATATCTAAACTAATAAATGTTGACTGTAAAATCAATAGCTGTGTATACAATAGTTGATTAGTTATATAACAATTTATTAATTTGATTTTATGCTCATGAATAAATAAATATATACATAATAATTACAGTTTTTAGGTGAGTCAAATTTAGTGTAGCATAAAAATATACTGTAACAGATTCTAAATAATAAAATATTAATACAATAACAAAATAGAACTTTATGTATTTAATTAAAATCTATCAGTTAAATTGTATTACGATAAGTTTATATACTATTTGAAATAACTTATGAGTATTATATGAATTAAATTTTTAATAAATAATACTTATTTACGCACCCATATTATTTAACATGGGATGGTTCTTTTGTACTTGAATTAGACAGTAGTTTACCTACATAGTATTAGATATATTACAATTTTTAGGGGAGTTGATTGTTTGAGGTAATGCAATTTGGTAATTATAAATTTTATATATGATACAAAACTACTGCTGCAGATTCTATATATACAATAATTTATTATAAATTTATAGATCTTTATGTATTTAATTAAATTCTGGCAGTTAAATTGTATAATGATATGGCTATACTGTTTGATATTGCTTATGTAGGTACGTGTAGTTATAAGTATTTAGTGATCAATTAAACTGTTTGATAAACAATTAGCTACATTTATTAAGCATTGTTTGATATGTTCTAACATAAGCATAAAATAAAATTAAACAATAATTATATACACAGCTATATGGCTTTTATTATGTTGTTAAATATCAAATATATAATATACTATGTAGTGGGTACTACAGTTTTTAGGTGAGTTAAATTTGGTATAGCATACAAATGATGCTACATATTTTAAATAATAATAAAATATTAAAACAAAATAAAAATGTATGTATAAAATTAAAGTCTGGCAATTACATTGTATGATTATACGACTATATACCATTTGCAACAACTTATATATGTAAGTTTAATTGAGAGTAATATATGAAATAAACTATTTATAAAGAATAAATTAATACTGGATTTTATTATCTACAATTTATATTATTTACAGTGTATGTGCAACGCAACTATCTCATTTAACACGGGCTGGATTGTATGGGATGGGTCTTTTTAATTGAATAGACAAAAGTAATATAACTAACATGTATGTATACTATGTAGTGCTTATCATACTAAAGTTTAGGTGAATTAATTGGTCGAGGTAATGTATATGACTATACTACTTGATATTACTTATATAGGTAGGTTTGATCGTTTGACATGGGCTCGATTATGTGGTTAAATATTAAATATATAATATACTATGTAGTAGGTACTTAAAATATTACAGTTTTTAGGTGAGTCAAATTATGTACCAATATTCATAGACAAATTATAACTTTTTATGTATTTAATTCTGGCAGTTTAATTGTATAATGGTATGACTATCCTATTAAACTATTTAATGAATACTATTTTATTATCTACACATTTTTTAAGCAACCCACCTATATTATTAAACAAAGGCTGAATTATAAGGTTACTTTATACTTGAATCGACAATAGTACAATAAAACTAACCTACTTGAATAATATTTAGTACCCTCTTAATTCATTACAGTTTTTAAGTGACTTGATTGATCGAGGAAATTATACATTTTAATGCTGTAGATACCAATATTTTTAATAACTAATAGATCTTCATGTATCAATATAGTCTGGTAGTTAAATTGTATAATGATATGCCTATACTGTTTGATATTGCTTATGTAGGTACGTGTAGTTATGAGTATTTAATAAATATCGTTTTTAAGTAAGTAATTGATGAACAACTATATTATTAGTTTAGCGGCGTCGCGTCGTTATTACTATATACAGGCTTGAATATATGCGTCGGAGTGTTAGATTTTTTTCGCGTATCACGGTTTAAAAGTCATAGATTTGACTGCTGTTTTCAACTCGATAGGTAGCTATGTAAGTTTAGGCGTACGTGCGGATGACTTGCAGGTCGTGGTTTCGATTCCGGCAGCCGGATTGTCGTAAATTTGCGGCGGCCGTGATAAATCCTTTTTCTTTTTCGTGTTTTTTTTTTTTTTGTTATTCACCTTTCGCTATCACGTCCATTTATCATATTATTCGTATTTAGAGTAAATTTTACGATTTTTTTCAAAATTCGAGTATTACTGTCTTTACGGACTCCGTACGGTACTGTTGAAACCTGATTCGCCTTCCCTGCTTAATGTATAGGTCGCGTGCAGCCCGGGGACCGATTGACATCGCGGAGAGCGCCGCTGTCGTGTTGCTAATACCATATACAGGCTTGAATATATGCGCCCGAAACGTTTTGAATTTATACTTAATTTTGTGTTTTCGGTGACAGTAATGAACGCTGTTCGCGATTCGACGTAGTCAGATTGCCTACTTGACAAGCTACTTGCATACGAGCGAATTACACTCCCACTGCATCCGATCCGCCACAGCGTTTGTCCGTTCGGGACGACTTTCATTTCACCCAGATGACTGATAGCTAGACACTCAACCTCAGAATCTGAATTTCCGATTTCAACACACACTTGACATCCGGACATACACGCCCGTGGCGTGGTCTGCGATTCGACGTAGTCGGATCGCCTACATGACTAGCTACTTGCATACGAGCGAATTACACTCCCATTGCATCCGATCCGCCACAAGCAGATTGTCCGTTCGGAAACGATTTTCACCCCAGATGACTGATAGCTAGACACTCAAACTCAGAATCCGAATTTCCATTTTTTCAACACACACTCGAGATCCGGGCATACACGCCAGGGGCGTCGTCCGCTATTCGACGTAGTCGGATTGCCTACATGACTAGCTACTTGCATACGAGCGAATTAAACTCCCACTGCATCCGATCAGCCGCGAGCGGATTGTCCGCTCGAGAATCGACTTTCACCCCAGATGACTGATAGCTAGACACTCAACCTCAGAATCTGAATTTCCGATTTCAACACACACTTGACATCCGGACATACACGCCCGGGGCGTCGTCTGCGATTCGACGTAGTCGGATTGCCTACATGACTAGCTACTTGCATACGAGCGAATGACACTCCCACTGCATCCGATCCGCCACAAGCGGTTTGTCCGTTCGGGAAACGACTTTCACCCCAGATGACTGATAGCTAGACACTCAACCTCAGAATCTGAATTTCCGATTTCAACACACACTTGACATCCGGACATACACGCCCGGGGCGTGGTCTGCGATTCGACGTAGTCGGATTGCCTACATGACTAGCTACTTGCATACGAGCGAATTAAACTCCCACTGCATCCGATCAGCCGCGAGCGAATTGTCCGCTCGAGAATCGACTTTAACCCCAGATGACTGATAGCTAGACACTCAACCTCAGAATCTGAATTTCCGATTTACGACACACACACTTGACATCCGGACATACACGCCCGGGGCTTGGTCTGCGATTCGACGTAGTCGGATTGCCTACTTGACTAGCTACTTGCATACGAGCGAATTAAACTCCCACTGCATCCGATCGGCCGCGAGCGGATTGTCCGTTCGGAAACGATTTTCACCTCAGATGACTGATAGCTAGACACTCAAACTCAGAATCTGAATTTCCGATTTACGACACACACACTCGAGAACCGGACATACACGCCCGGGGCGTCGTCTGCGATTCGACGTAGTCGGATTGCCTACTTGACTAGCTACTTGCATACGAGCGAATTAAACTCCCACTTCATCCGATCAGCCGCGAGCGGATTGTCCGTTCGGAAATGATTTTCACCCCAGATGACTGATAGCTAGACACTCAACCTCAGAATCTGAATTTCCGATTTACGACACACACACTCGAGAACCGGACATACACGCCCGGGGCGTCGTCGCCTACCTGGCTGGCTTTGTCGTACGATCGACTTGAATCGCCGGCCGTGACTTACGACTAGACACTCTCGCAGGTTCAAAAATTACCGCTAAACCATTGCTGCCAACACTACAAAACAAAATACCGACGACAATTATATTATAAAACGTGAACCCGAGGGCGCTCCGATTCCGACTAGGTATAATTTCTGAACTAACCCGACCAATGAAAAAATTAGATTTTTTTTCCGGCCCGCCGCCGCGTTATCAACGCTCCTTATCACTGTTCGCTATATTTTTTTCAGATTTTTCAAATTTTTCAAATTTTTCAAACCTTTTCGAGTTTTACCCCGCCGTGGAGCTCCGGGGGGCCCCGTTCGGACCTTATTCGCCTTCCCCGCTACTCTTACGAGTCGCGCGCGGCGGTACTTTTTTCCCGGCGAGCCCGCCGGAGCGGAAAAGACGTGCACACCGACCGCCGCCGTCGCGCGCGTTTTTCGCCGTTTTTTTCGAAAATTCGAGTTTTAGCCGTCTTCGACGCGTCTCCGGGCCCCGTTCTCCCGTTATTCGCGTTCCCCGCTAAATTTATAGGCAGCCGGTGACCGCACTTCCTACGGGACGAGCCTTGGGGCCGCGGGACGACGAAAAGAGTCGAGTGACGATATCGCCGTCGTCGAGCGGGTATTACTATATACATGCATAAATACGTGCGTCGGGAGGTTCTATTTTTTTACGCGCATTTCGCGGTTTACACGTCCGAGGGCGGCGGAGCCGGTCGTCCGCTCGCCGACGCGGTTGGATCGCCCGCTCTAAAGCCCCGAGCGGACGTCGAAATCGCGTTCGGAATTCGCCGGGACGGCGAAACGTCTTAAGAGTCGTTGATTTGCCGACAGAATTCAACTCGGTAGGTAGGTAGGTAGGTTTAGGCGTCGGTGCGGTTGACTCGGGGTCGTGGGTTCGATGCCGGCGGCTGGAATTGTTGATAATTTGCGGCGGCCGTGATGATAATTCAGATTTTTTTTTCGCATTTTTTTTTTTCGTCATTACATTATCAACGCGCGCGCTTTTTGCCGTTTTTTTCGAAAATTCGAGTTTTAGCCCTCTTCGACGCGTCTCAGGGCCCCGTTCTTCCGTTATTCGCGGTCCCCGCTAAATTCGTAGTTCACGTGCTCCCCACACCATTCGCGGAGGGGTAATCTATAGCCGCGAGCGCGGCGTCGTCACGATTTTGGAAAATTTTCGCCGCGGGTCGCGTTAAACACATTTTTAGAATTCGGACCTCCCCGTCGAAGACGTATTCGCGTTCCCCGCTAAATTTATAGGCCGCCGGTGACCGCACTTCCTACGGGACGAGCCTTGAGGCCGCGGGACGACGACGAGAGTCGAGTGACGATATCGCCGCCGTCGAGTGGGTAATTCTATATACAGGCATGAATATATGTGTCGGAAGGTTCGATTTCATTCGCAAATCTCGCATATCCGATGCGGTGGGATCGCCCTCTCTAAAGCCCCGAGCGGACGTCGAAATCACGTTCGGAATTCGCCGGGACGGCGAAACGTCTTAAGAGTCATTGATTTGACACCAGTATTCAACTCGATAGGTAGGTAGGTAGGTTTAGGCGTAGGTGCTGTTGACTCGGGGTCGTGGGTTCGATTCCGGCGCCGGAGTCGATGATAATTTGCGGCGGCCGTGATGATAAATCCGATTTTTTTTTCCCATTTTTTTTTTTCGTCATTTACATTATCAACACCCGTGCTTTTTGCCGTTTTTTTCGAAAATTCGAGTTTTAGTGTTAAATTAATACTTGATTTTATTATCTACAATTTTTATTATTTACAGTGTATGTGCAACGCAATTATCTCATTTAACACGGGCTGGATTATATGGGATGGGTCTTTTATACTAAATTAGACAAAAGTAATATAACTAACATATAAAATTATTATTATTATAGATTAGTCGATATGATTATATTATAGGTATATTTTGTATGCTACACTAAATTTATGTTTACCAAATTTGACTCACCTAAAAACTGTAATATATTAAGTACCTACTACATAGTATAGGTATTATGTATTTAATATCTAACCCAATAAATGTTGACTTTAAAATCAATAGCTGTGTATACAAATAGTTGATTAGTTATATAACTATTTATTAATTTGATTTTATGCTCATGAATAAATACAAATATATACATAATATATTACAGTTTTTAGGTGAGTCATATTTAGTGTAGCATACAAAATATACTGTAACAGATTCTAAATAATAAAATATTAATACAATAACAAAATAGAACTTTATGTATTTAATTAAAATCTATCAGTTAAATTGTATTACGATAAGTTTATATACTATTTGGAATAACTTATGAGTATTATATGAAATTAAATTTTTAATAAATAATACTTATTAACGCACCCATATTATTTAACATGGGATGGTTCTTTTGTACTTGAATTAGACAGTAGTTTACCTACATAGTATTAGATATATTACAATTTTTAGGGGAGTTGATTGTTTGAGGTAATGCAATTTGGTAATTATAAATTTTATATATGATACAAAACTGCTGCAGATACTATATAATACAATAATTTATTATAAATTTATAGATCTTTATGTATTTAATTAAATTCTGGCAGTTAAATTGTATAATGATATGGCTATACTGTTTGATATTGCTTATGTAGGTACGTGTAGTTATAAGTATTAAGTGATCAATTAAACTGTTTGATAAACAATTAGCTACATTTATTAAGCATTGTTTGATATGTTCTAACATAAGCATAAAATAAAATTAAACAATAATTATATACACAGCTATATGGCTTTTATTATGTTGTTAAATATCAAATATATAATATACTATGTAGTGGGTACTACAGTTTTTAGGTGAGTTAAATTTGGTATAGCATACAAATGATGCTACATATTTTAAATAATAAATATTAAAAAACAAAATAAAAATGTATGTATAAAATTAAAGTCTGGCAATTACATTGTATGATTATACGACTATATACCATTTGCAACAACTTATATAATATGTAAGTTTAATTGAGAGTAATATATGAAATAAACTATTTATAACATAATAAATTAATACTGGATTTTATTAGCTACAATTTATATTATTTACAGTGTATGTGCAACGCAACTATCTCATTTAACACGGGCTGGATTGTATGGGATGGGACTTTTTAATTGAATAGACAAAAGTAATATAACTAACATGTATGTATACTATATAGTGCTTATCATACTAAAGTTTAGGTGAATTAATTGGTCGAGGTAATGTATATGACTATACTACTTGATATTACTTATATAGGTAGGTTTGATCGTTTGACATGGGCTCGATTATGTGGTTAAATATTAAATATATAATATACTATGTAGTAGGTACTTAAAATATTACAGTTTTTAGGTGAGTCAAATTATGTACCCATATTCATAGACAAATTATAACTTTTTATTATGTATTTAATGGCAGTTTAATTGTATAATGGTATGACTATCCTATTAAACTATTTAATGAATACTATTTTATTATCTACACATTTTTTAAGCAACCCACCTATATTATTAAACAAAGGCTGAATTATAAGGTTACTTTATACTTGAATCGACAATAGTACAATAAAACTAACCTACTTGAATAATATTTAGTACCCTCTTAATTCATTACAGTTTTTAAGTGACTTGATTGATTGAGGAAATTATACATTTTAATGCTGTAGATACCAATATTTTTAATAACTAATAGATCTTCATGTATATCAATAAAGTCTGGTAGTTAAATTGTATAATGATATGCCTATACTGTTTGATATTGCTTATGTAGGTACGTGTAGTTATGAGTATTTAATAAATATCGTTTTTAAGTAAGTAATTGATGAACAACTATATTATTAGTTTAGCGGCGTCGCGTCGTTATTACTATATACAGGCTCGAATATATGCGTCGGAGTTTTAGATTTTTTTCGCGTATCACGGTTTAAAAGTCATAGATTTGACTGCTGTTTTCAACTCGATAGGTAGCTATGTAAGTTTAGGCGTACGTGCGGATGACTTGCAGGTCGTGGTTTCGATTCCGGCTGCCGGATTGTCGTAAATTTGCGGCGGCCGTGATAAATCCTTTTTCTTTTTCGTGTTTTTTTTTTTTTGTTTTCACCTTTCGCTATCACGTCCAATTTATCATATTATTCGTATTTAGAGTAAATTTTACGATTTCTTTCAAAATTCGAGTATTACTGTCTTTACGGACTCCGTACGGTACTGTTGAAACCTGATTCGCCTTCCCTGCTTAATGTATAGGTCGCGTGCAGCCCGGGGACCGATTGACATCGCGGAGAGCGCCGCTGTCGTGTTGCTAATACCATATACAGGCTTGAATATATGCGCCCGAAACGTTTTGAATTTATAACTTAATTTTGTGTTTTCGGTGACAGTAATGAACGCTGTTCGCGATTCGACGTAGTCGGATTGCCTACTTGACAAGCTACTTGCATACGAGCGAATTACACTCCCACTGCATTCGATCCGCTGCAAGCGGATTGTCCGTTTGAGAATCGACTTTCTCCCCAAATGACTGATAGCTAGACACTCAAACTCAGAATCTGAATTTCCGATTTACGACACACACACACGAGAACCGGACATACACGCCGGGGCGTCGTCTGCTATTCGACGTAGTCGGATTGCCTACTTGACTAGCTACTTGCATACGAGCGAATTAAACTCCCACTGCATCCGATCAGCCGCGAGCGGATTGTCCGCTCGAGAATCGAATTTCACCCCAGATGATTGATAGCTAGACACTCAACCTCAGAATCTGAATTTCCGATTTCAACACACACTTGACATCCGGACATACACGCCCGGGCCGTCGTCTGCTATTCGACGTAGTCGGATTGCCTACATGACTAGCTACTTGCATACGAGCGAATGAAACTCCCACTGCATCCGATCCGCCACAAGCAGAATTGTCCGTTCGGAAACGATTTTCACCCCAGATGACAGATAGCTAGACACTCAAACTCAGAATCCGAATTTCCAATTTCAACACACACTCGAGATCCGGACATACACGCCAGGGGCGTGGTCTGCTATTCGACGTAGTCGGATTGCCTACATGACTAGCTACTTGCATACGAGCGAATGACACTCCCACTGCATCCGATCCGCCACAAGCAGATTGTCCTCTCGAGAATCGACTTTCACCCCAGATGACTGATAGCTAGACACTCAACCTCAGAATCTGAATTTCCGATTTCAACACACACTCGAGATCCGGACATACACGCCAGGGGCGTCGTCTGCTATTCGACGTAGTCGGATTGCCTACATGACTAGCTACTTGCATACGAGCGAATAACACTCCCACTGCATCCGATCCGCCACAAGCGGTATGTCCATTCGGGAAACGACTTTCACCCCAGATGACTGATAGCTAGACACTCAAACTCAGAATCCGAATTTCCGATTTCAACACACACTTGACATCCGGACATACACGCCTCGGGCGTGGTCTGCGATTCGACGTAGTCGGATTGCCTACATGACTAGCTACTTGCATACGAGCGAATGACACTCCCACTGCATCCGATCCGCCACAAGCGGTTTGTCCGTTCGGGAAACGACTTTCACCCCAGATGACTGATAGCTAGACACTCAAACTCAGAATCCGAATTTCCGATTTCAACACACACTTGACATCCGGACATACACGCCCGGGGCGTGGTCTGCGATTCGACGTAGTCGGATTGCCTACATGACTAGCTACTTGCATACGAGCGAATGACACTCCCACTGCATCCGATCCGCCACAAGCGGTTTGTCCGTTCGGGAAACGACTTTCACCCCAGATGACTGATAGCTAGACACTCAAACTCAGAATCCGAATTTCCGATTTCAACACACACTTGACATCCGGACATACACGCCTCGGGCGTGGTCTGCGATTCGACGTAGTCGGACTGCCTACATGACTAGCTACATGCATACGAGCGAATGACACTCCCACTGCATCCGATCCGCCACAAGCGGTTTGTCCGTTCGGGAAACGACTTTCACCCCAGATGACTGATAGCTAGACACTCAACTCAGAATCCGAATTTCCGATTTCAACACACACTTGACATCCGGACATACACGCCTCGGGCGTGGTCTGCGATTCGACGTAGTCGGATTGCCTACATGACTAGCTACATGCATACGAGCGAATGACACTCCCACTGCATCCGATCCGCCACAAGCGGTTTGTCCGTTCGGGAAACGACTTTCACCCCAGATGACTGATAGCTAGACACTCAACCTCAGAATCTGAATTTCCGATTTCAACACACACTCGAGATCCGGACATACACGCCAGGGGCGTCGTCTGCTATTCGACGTAGTCGGATTGCCTACATGACTAGCTACTTGCATACGAGCGAATAACACTCCCACTGCATCCGATCCGCCACAAGCGGTTTGTCCGTTCGAGAATCGACTTTCACCCCAGATGACTGATAGCTAGACACTCAAACTCAGAATCTGAATTTCCGATTTACGACACCACACACTCGAGTCGCCTACCTGGCTGGCTTTGTCGTAGATCGACTTGAATCGCCGGCCGTGACTTACGACTAGACACTCTCGCAGGTTCAAAAATTACGCCAACCATTGCTGCCAACACTACAAAAAAAATTTACCGACGACCCTACTTCCGGATCAACAAAACCCAGCACACAGTGACAAACACTCGGATCGCCGACACAGTCTTTCCGCCGCAGGCGGGATGACAAACACCCGGAATCGGCCAACACAGTCTTCCCGCCGCAGCGGGATGACCAAACACCCGCATCTAGTCTAATACTATAAAATCGTAAGGAAAACAGCTGATCTATAAGGATATCATGGAAGATCTCATGGCGGAATATTAAATTAAATAAAACACCGCTCCGTTTCCCCAGTCCGCCGACCGTTACCCGTCTATTCCCTATAGCGCGACCAATCGCGTACCTTCGCAGCGGCGGCGCGGCGGCGGTCGCGTTTTAAACGTTTTCGAAAATGTTACGCCTTTTCGACTTTTTCTCATTTCACCTATAGTTCGTTTGTTTTAAAAGCCGCGTGGTTTGTACGCGATATCGTAATCGACGCAGCGGTTTCGTATTTTCAAATTGCCGTTGGTGCCCTATTTGTTATGTTCATTTCTTTTGAAAACTGTGAAATGTGCGGTTTGTACGTTAAAAATTCGCGTTCACGAAATGTCAGTCGGTCTTCGTTCCAACGCACAAGTGCACAGTTGATATATATTGTTTTTGATCCAATAAATATTGCATTGTGTGATGGTAGACGTATTACTTAAAACGTAGCTGGATATTGCTTACGTAAATGTATTATTCAAGCATACATAAATAAGAATGTAATAATAATAATAACGGTCAGATAAGTGAATAGAAGACAATTAAAGTTTAAACAGTGTGTAGATACATAGAATTACATCGATGTATAAATATATATCGAATATATGGTTTACGGTCGCTCCGTAGACACACAGCTTATTGTTGAATTTTTATACATTGCGGCATCAACAAACTGTGGCCTCGATAGGTAGGCGTAGGGTTCCCCAAACTTAGGAGTTAAGCGCATAGGTCCGGGTTCGAGATGTCAGGATCGTAGCAGAACATTTCAGAGCCGGCTACCGGCTGAGCGCATTCTGCAAAACGGCCTTCCCTGATCACGACA
The DNA here is from genome assembly GCA_008086715.1 of Sitobion miscanthi. Taxonomy (NCBI): domain Eukaryota; kingdom Metazoa; phylum Arthropoda; class Insecta; order Hemiptera; family Aphididae; genus Sitobion; species Sitobion miscanthi. The sequence goes on from SSSL01000340.1 coordinate 11,813, forward strand.
TTTATTTGGCATTTTTTTTCACGTCAACTTTCAATAAATATAATAAATATAATAGACTGCCTTAATATTTACCAATATATGACTGATATTAGATTATATTAGTAACGCATATGATAGTTATTGTAAATTATTAGGAATTAAACATAATTATTTTCTTTATTAAATTGTCATTGTTATATATCATACAATAAATAATATTTGTTTGATTTTTCGTAAATTTTTCGAAATGTTGTTGAAGGGTGATTAATCTGAGGATTTTGCTCTATTTTCGTCCCGACACGTGTTTTTATTGTGAGGCGTGGAAAAATGGGGATATCACTTCCTAGAACCACTAAAAGTTTTTCGTTGGATTCAAGTACTAGATTTCCAATTTGGATGGACATTTCTAAGAAGTTTTAAATATATTATATAAGAATGAATCCAACATTGAAATCAAGTTGAAGATGAAACTTTTTGACGAATTTTAATCATGTGCTAAATGTAATGAAGGTTAACATGCAAAAACTGGAAAATTGGTTCGAGAAAAACCCGAAGAAGGTGGTGGGAAATATTTACAGAATTTTAGAAAAAAATAACATTTTAATTAAATATTTTACGGTTATTTTAGAGTATTCGATGGCTATTCCAGGTACTAACGCGTCGGTAGAAAGAGTATTTTCTATTACAAATGTTTATGGACAGATGAGAAAAATCGATTTCTTGTGGACACAATAGATCGATAATAATCGTAAAACAACATTTTAAAAATGTTTCATGTACAGAATTTCATACATTTCTGTTAGAACATCCACAATTATTAAAACTAATTAGTTCTTCAGAAAATATGAAAAATCATATAGTGAAGGACATCTCTGAACAATCGTCATCAAAATGAATTAATAAGTTTTTTAAAAAGTAGTAAAGTACATGAATTAATTCTTATACAGTGTTATTAAAAATTATGTTAAATTATAAAATATATATAGATTATAGATATATATATTAAGTATTAATAAAAAAAAATTAAATTATTATTAATTTTGTCCTGTATTTTTTTTTTTTAAATATGGTCACCCTAATTTAACTCATAGGTCGCGTTTGATTGAGTAACTCGTCTTGGAATTCGCACTGATGCGAGATTAGGTAATTCTTCAAGGTATTTTTCTTCATGATGATGCAGCATCTTCAGGGATATGTTAGTCCCAACCAACCTCATCTATCCACAACTACTTCATTAGTCGTTTAAGAACCGTTGTAACCGGTGCCAATAAGGTAAGTGGATCATAAATTCTTGCGATTTCTGATGATATGGCTCGCTTACTGAACTTTATCAGATTAGGTTGGTACTATAACTAATACGTATCCTTAGTAGCATTGTATGACACACCCAAGAGCTTGATGTCCATCTCCATTGGTACTGAAACGGCAATCGCGTGACACAATGTTCAGCTGTAACCCTCTGTAACACCTAGGTACAATTACTAGCCCACTTCCGTAATGAAAGTCCACTTTGTTTTAATAGACTTATGAGTTCTCGCTGTAGCTCGACTGACTCGTCGACAGAATCACGTCCAGTCATGACCTTGTCCACATAAAAGTCTTGACGTAGAACTTGTGATGCTGTCAAATATGATGCTGCCTCGTCATCAGCTAACTGACGTAGTGTCCAGATAGCTTGATAGGGTGAGGTCACGAGGCCGTAAGTGTCGGTGTTGAGTTGATATTGTTGAATAGGATCCGATGGATCAGCATGCCATAGAATACATTGATATTTCCTGTCATCTGGGTGCATTAGAATTTGCCGGAACATTGGTTTAATATCGGCGCTGAAGACGAATCGTGAAAATCGGAAGTTGATTATGACACTTACGCTGTTGCGTTATAACTTCTGACTTTTGTGTAAATGGTCGTTAAGTGACTGACCTGTGTTCATAACGCTAGACCCGTCAAAGACAACCCGTAACTTGGTCGTGGTGCTGGATGGTCGACAGATATGATGATGTGGAATGAATATGAGTGGTTGCTGTTCATCCTGAGTATCCACCTTTTCCATATGATTGGACCGTTCATAGTCCTGCATAAATTCACGGTACTGGCCGCAACGACCGTATGTTTCGACAGGAAGCGTTCAACCTTTTGTAGACGCTGAAAGGCTCCTTCAAGTTGTCAAAAGTTTTTTATTGTATTAATTACTAACGCGATCGAGTGGTAGGACACAACCGAACTGTTGACATAACTGATGGTCTTTGTTGATTGCAAGGTGGGTTTTGCAAAATTACTGTCAAATACAATCCAACCTAAGGTGGAATTTTTCAATGTGGGACAGCCTTCGATCGGTTCACGAATCTTACCATTTTGTACGATCTCCACGAAAAGTTCAGCGCCAATAAGTAACTCAATTTTCCCAGGTGTGTGAAATAGTGGATCAGCTAAAGAAACGTCTCGTAGATGTGTCCAATGATCAACGTTCAATTTTGTGGTGACACACGGGGAGACTAGTGCATTCAACGTATAGCTGATATCGGTGGTAATACGGGATGAGATACTAAATGATGTGACTTCAGATACATTAGTAGTGGCATAGAAGATCCCTCCCACGACAATGGTTGAGCTATAGCGTTCGAGACCTAACCTGGTAGCTAATGAGCTGGTAATAAAATGCGATTGTGAAGCAGAGTCCAACAGCGCACGACACAGTGCATTTCGTCCGTTAGGTCCATGGACATATTCCAACGCAGTAGACAAAAGTACTGATGACATTTCCATGAGCTGCTATTGTTTCAATGATTGTCGATGATACCGAAGGTGTTTTCACGTCACTATTGTCTACTGTAACGTGCCACAGCCAAAAGTTGAATAAGATGATGGTGATAATTAAATAACTTGATACGATTGTAATATTCTAAGTGTTTTATTCTTTATTCTATTATAATATTTGTAGAAAATACTCTAAGTCTAAAATAATTAATTTGTAGCTAGCAAGTTGTGACAATATTAAATCTAGTGACTGTTCGTGAGTTGGTCAGTTGTTCGTCTGATGAACGCTTGTCCATCAACTCTCCTCGTTGGGTCAGTCCCTGTCCCTACTTTACTCTGTACAACCGTACATGGTCGTCCTGCGGTTAGGCTTAGCGTGGGATTATCACACGCTTTTGCACACGCGCCGGATGTCCAACATATATGTGTTGTTATTGTAATTTTGTGGTGTTATTCCATATAACCACACAAGATCTATACGGACTTTTTAGAGTTATTTATATACGTAGTCATATATATATTGACGCACGCCGTTCATGGTCACGCGCTCGATGTTTGACGTACTACTACATGCGCAGCATTTTTACTATTACTATTAATGTGACTTGGCGCTCGCTCGCGTATTATATATCCATATTTATATTTATACAACGCGTGCTATATATGATTAAGTACACACTTTGATATCAATTAATTAGGTAATTAGGTAAACAGTCACAGCTCGCTACACTACCATGGATTCAAGTAAATGTAACAATGTATGGTGTTTGGCTTGACACACCTTACACACTTTATCCATTGTACATTATTTTCTCTGTTGGCCAGGACGCAGACAATTCCAACACAGTGACAACTTCAGAGCTAACGTTCGTCGTTCTTCGACACTAGCTTTCATGAACATGGAACATTTGTATATGCTATGTGGTAATGAGCATACTTGACAGGATTGCTTACCATCCTGTTGTCTTATCAGAGTAGCATATTAAACAGTTTTTGTTGTTGTCTTTGACTTACTAGGACCATGCCTAAACTGCATGACCTCAAGAGCATGAACTCGATTCTCTATGAACTCACTCAAATTGGGCCATGCGGGAAAATCAAGATAGCCGGTTGACTCAATTTCCCATGTTTTTCTAATCTCAGGTGACAGCTTTGTAGACACCAGATGAACGAGTACGCCACCCCAATAGGTGGTAGGGCGTCCCAATGCTTGTAACGCTCTCACATGTTTGTTGGTGCAATCAATTAGGTTTTTTAATGCAATTGCAGATTCCTGCTGAGCAGCTTGTGAGAACAAATGATGCATGTGTATTTGAAACACTAAATACTTCTTGTCATATCTACTTACTACAGACTTCCAAACTTCTGTGTAATTAGTCACATCTGACGACTTTGATGATATGACTGTAGCAGCTTGTCCTACTAAACTTGTTTTCAAATAGTATATTTTTTCGGTGTTGTTTATGTGTCCGTTCTTATATACCATTGTTTCAAATTGATCCTTGAACGAATACCACTCTTCTAAATTACCTCCAAACGGTGGTAGCCGAATGTTCTGTTGGACGGTTTGCTTAATTTTATCGACCGTTAATTAGACAATGATTCCAAAAAATCAGCCTTCAATGTAACGTATGTGTTAGACACTTCTTTTAGCTTCTCTACGTGCTCTTGTTGTTGATCATTTTCTTCTAGATCGGTCAACTCCTCATGTATACGCATGTACGATGTAAACGCATCTTAGAGCAGAGCTAATTGTGTTTTTATGGTAAATTCACTTAATGTTTCGATCAGATTTTTAGTATGTACACTACGTTTCTTTTCGATTAACTTCCTCTTGTTAAGGAGCTGTTTTTTTTTATTTTTTCCATATTA
>SSSL01000384.1:0-13236 GCA_008086715.1 Sitobion miscanthi
GCCTTAGATTTCCAATTGCCGTAAAACGTCGTCTTGAGTGGGTGGCATTTGTGGTGGACCAAGGATTTCCCGTCAACCACAAGTCTAAGCTGTGTTCGAGGCATTTCGTCCCCGGTGTTGACTACGCTGTGGGAAACGCGGAGCGCCGCCGTCTGTCGACAACAGCAGTGCCGTCTTTGATGAGTGTATAAATTATATTAAATTCAAACATTGCAGTACACCGTGACTCTACACCCGTCGGGCTGGACTTCAGTAATTACTCTTTATCACTAATACTGTTGTGTACTCTCATGAGTTTAATGTATCTACGGTGTATGTTAGCAACATAACTTAACTCAATGACATTCAAGGTTTATACATATGATGAGCTCACAAAAGTATTACTACTAAATCTAATAAATAGGCGCGTGCTACGGATTGATATACAAAATAAGAGAATGACATATTATTATAGCAAGAGTCATGATATTACATTGATATACTTTTCACTTTAATGCCTTTTCATAACACCGTGTGGATCACATATCTTTATTATTTCAAGTTTGATCAATTTTCACAACATTTACAATATGGGAAATTACCTACTTAATATAGGTACAAAAATTTCTGCAGCGCTAGGTTTACGCTATTTCCATAGTATGTAACTATCAAAGTTAAGCCAATGACAATGAGTAATGTCTAACACTACGGTGAAAATTCCTTACATGCTTGATTATTCACTGTGCTCTTAGATTATATGTTTCTTTACCATCTTAATACTTTACTATACTACTATACTATACTATACTGGCTCGGTAACGCATTCTTGAAAACTAAATGTCTATTTTATCATAAAACTTTCATTCAACTTATCATTTTATTGGAAATTAAACGTCGTAGAATAACTTGAACGAAATTCAATTGTGTCATGCTGCGTTTCAGATTTCAATTGCTTATCAAACACTGGGTCAAGCTTATTTTCATACATTGACTAAAATTTGATACCTAAATTAACTTATAACTATACTAATATATCAACTTTTACTATGGGTATATTGACCTAAATGAAACACTTGAGGTTTTCTCACATAATTTACATTTTCTTAATGTTACTACTACACAAAGTAGATATTACTAGACTCTTACTAACGTCTCCTTTTATTGTGTGAACTGGTGTAACTGGATAAGTGTTTTGTTGGCTTTTCACATATTGGCTTACTGTTAGCAATGTCAAGATTATTTTAATACTTTCTTTCCTTTATTTATACAACTAACTTTGTTTGTACTACAGTGTAACATATTTACTACTGATGTGTGTTATATCAATACATAGTGGTAATAAATATAGGTGTACTTGATTTTATCACATTGAGACTCTTTAAAAAATAATTTTAATCACACCGTATGTATGATTTTATTAGTGTAACACATAAATACCTTACATTCAACTTTTCATATAATGCACTTATTGCATATGAGTACCTAAACTTACTGTTATAGAGTGCAATACATTTTTAAAATGTAAGTCATTATTGTTATTGTTACGGTAATACCTAACCAACACAAGATTATATTAAACATGTATGAACACACAATCATTAAAATGTTTTCTTTTTATTGTTGGAAGTTAAAATTCTGTATTAATTACACTCTTTTTTATTACTACTACTACTACTATACTACTACTACTTACTACTGACCTAGGTCATTTGTAAGTTGAGTACTGGATAAGTCTTAGAAATGTTTATATTATTTTAATACTTAATACAATAGATTGTATTGATGTTGATGGACACAGCTTAGATTTAGGTGTAGTCACACATTCAATTAAACATTTTTTGTACCTACAACTCTTTTTTAACATGATTTGGACTACAACATTTATACTTTTATTGGAGTATCATAAACCTTAAATTATCATATGATTCACTATAACACTTACTGTTATACAGTGCAATATAGTTTTACAACGCTTCAAGTTATTGTTGTTAGAAAGATTATTAGTATGTATGAAACAACTTAAACATTCTTCTGTGGATTTCTTTGTTCTATGATTGGTACTTATCAATTTTTAATATATAGCATTGTTCTGATGTTATTTAGGTAGACCTTTTTCTCTTGAAAACCTCAGGTCAACTATGAATGATAGTAATGGTTAGAGTTAGTTATGACTCAGTGTATTTTAAATGTACTTTTAACGTAGGCATTATTATGTTATTATTTGCAAAAAAAAAAACAAAAACATTTCACTAACCAAAGTTTTAATTTTAAGTTAAAATTTATTAATTTAACTATAACAAAAGTCAGTATACATATTTTATTATCTCAAAATATACCTGCTTATGCTCACGTTGAACACACATTTAGTTAAACATTATTTTGTAACTCTTTAAAAAATAATTTGAACCGCAATCATTTGTGTAACAGAACCTTACATTCGTATAAATTCAATTATTGCATATAGGTACATACTGTTATAGAGTGCAATAATTATTGTTGTTACTGAAAAACATATAAGCACATTACACAGTTTTAGTATAGTTATATTATACTATATTATTATATTATACACAGTTATTATATTATATTATTATAGGCATTGTTATTATACGTTGTTACTAACACGTTAGTGCAGCAGTTCTTTTTGAGTATGGATTTACAAAAACGATATTATATATTAATTATTTAGAATTATCAATACCCTTCTAAAATTAAATTACAGTTAGACTTTAAACGTAGATTTTAAATGTTAAACTTATGTATTAAGCTTAAAGATATTCAAGTATGATTGCCTTAAACTAATATTTTGTTTTACTTTCACGTACAGACTGTGTTCTGTGAGTTAACCATAGCATTACATGTATTAAAATATTACTCATGGATGTGTTCATTGCTTCAGACCCATTAATTTATTACTCAACATTAAAGACATGTACTTTACTTTTTGTTTTAATTATTGCTTTACCTACACAGGCTAACTCTTAGTAACAACTTACTTTATTACTATTTATTATTATTATTACTATTACTATCATTATGTCAACGAATGTTATGTCAGTTGCATACATACCAATATACATACTATAACTATATAATAATACATAATAACTAATATTGTTTTTTTACTATCACGTACACATTGCATTCTATTACCTTGAGTTACACGTGCTCAAACCTAAACTAACTCAACAGTTAGGCATTTGTTCATTTGTTTATTATTTTTGTTGAGGATCATGACGTATACATAATACCTCAACAGAACACTTTTATTTTTACTTAACTATTTAATGTGTAACTGTTAATTATACTACTTATGGACTGCGATTATGTACCTATTTATTTTAACCTATTCATTGATTATGGCTCGAAATAAAGTCAGACTTTAAACGTTAAACTTACATGTTATGATTTTTAATATTTTGTTTTACTATCCCTTACAAACAAATGTTTGATATATGTGTACATATCTCTCTAAACAACACTTTTATTTCATTTATTAGTTGCCCTTTTGTCATTTCACTCAACTGTTTAATTTTATAACTGTTGATCACTGCTTCAGAACCATTAGTTTGCTATGAGTAAACATATTTTAAACTGCGTTCCTATTGTTTGAACTAATAGTCAGTTTAACAAATGTGCTTACGATATAGTCTATTAAACAATTGACATTAAATATACAACTGTACTTTTTGATTTAATTATTACTTTATTACATTACATTAGTACTGAAGTAACTCAAAGCGCCCCGTGCTTTAACAACAGTTTCAGTTATTATTCATTTTTATATTGTTCAAATTTTGGAATAGTTACCACTTACTTTAAAACTTTCGTTAAAAACTACTATATGGGTAAATTATGTTTGCCTAAAAATATTTATACTTAACGAAGCATAAAGTTGTATGCTTAAATAACTTTTATTAAAACTTTTATAAATAACTTTTAGCAATGAATATATAATAATATAAAATAAAAAGATATAAAAATATTAGAACTACAAAATAACGCTAAAACATTTTTACTCTGTCATTAATACAATTAATTGATAAATAAATATGTGATTTAAAATTGAATTACACTAACCACCCATTATTTATAGGTAGTCGGACGGCAACTGGTGCCAGGGGTGGCTGAAGAGCCTGAAGGTGGAGACCCCATGCAAGTCGAAGTAGAAGTTGTGGACGAATACGTCATGATGGACGACTACATCGTTGAAGTTGTGATGGAAGACGGCGTTATGGACGAAGACAATGTGGAATTTGTCGACGTGGAAAACATGAAAGTCCAGACGGACGATGAAGTTTTGCCGGCAGACGTCGAGATAGTCGATGTCCTGCCTGGTGAACTCGAGTTCATGGACATTGATTTCAACCCTGAAGTTGCTGTTGAACTACCAAGAGTCAATGCGCCACGAGTAGACAGGCCAGCCGGCGTTCAACACCCACTTCTGGATCGGCACTACATCGGGCCGTTGAATCAAGTCTGCAGGCACTGTGAGGTCCGTCACTTCAACTGTGAACGCACTTCGAGGGGTCATTTCACATTGTGTTGCAACAACAATCAGATGGTGATTGCTGAAGGACCCCATCGGTTGCAAGAAGCACCTGAATTGCTACAGAGTTTGTTGGTAGACGACTCACAGATAGCAACACAGTACCGTAGAGACAAAAGACGGTACAACAACACTCTTGCGTTTGCCGCCTTCTCCACTGACCTCAATCAGAGAAGATTGCCTGGTCGCGGACCGAGAGTGTTCACTGTACACGGCCAAGTGTATCGAAGGATCACCAACGACGTCGTCAGAAACGACGACAGACACCCAAGTTACTGTGAGCTCTATTTCATTGAATCTGGGGAAGCAAACCGTGCTCGCATGAACTAGAACCACCTAACCTAACCTAACATACTATGTAGTATTTACTTGATATAACATTACAGTTTTTATGTCAGTCATTTATATAAATTTATTAGTGTAGCACACAAATACTGCTACAGATTCTAAATAATACAATATTAATAAACAGAATAGAACTTTATGTACCTATTTAATTAAAGTCTGAAAATTTAATTGTATTATGATATGTGACTATATACTATTTGATATAACTTATATAGGTAGAGTTATTATGGAATAAACTATTTAATAATAAATAATAAATTAGGTAACACTTGATTTTATTATCTACACCTATATTATTTAACATGGGCTGGATTATATGGGATAGTTCTATATATACTTGAATAGACAATATTAATATAACAAACCCACAAGTATACTCTATGTAGTGCTTAATACATTACAGTTTTTATGTCAGTCATTTATATAAATTTATTAGTGTAGCACACACATATACTGCTACAGATTCTAAATAATACAATATTAATAAACAGAATAGAACTTTATGTACCTATTTAATTAAAGTCTGAAAATTTAATTGTATTATGATATGTGACTATATACTATTTGATATAACTTATATAGGTAGAGTATTATATGGAATAAACTATTTAATAAGAAATAATAAATTAGGTAACACTTGATTTTATTATCTACACCTATATTATTTAACATGGGACTGGATTATATGGGATAGTTCTATATATACTTGAATAGACAATATTAATATATAACAAACCACAAGTATACTCTATGTAGGCTTAATACATTACAGTTTTATGTGAGTTATAATTGGTTGAGGTAATGTGATTTGTTAATTATAATTTTATTATGGAGGATACAACTACTGCTGCAGATACCATATAATACAATGTTAATAAACTGATATTACATATACTACATATATTTCAGTAAAATCTGGTAGTTAAATTATAATGATATGCCTATACGGTTTGCTGTTACTTATGTAACTAGTTTATAGTGGGTATATTATATATATACAATATATAATATATGACTATACTATAAGTAGGTTTATTCATGAGCATAAAATCAAGTTAATAAATAGACAATTGATAAATAACTATATATTGATCAACGCACCCAAGTTAGACAATATGTTGTTAAATAGTAAATATATAACATACTATGTAGTAGGTACTTGATATATTACAGTTTATATAAATTTAGTGTAGCATACAAATACTGCTACAGATTCTAAATAATACAATATTAATAAACAAAATAGAACTTTATGTACATATTTAATTAAAGTCTGAAAATTAAATTAAAATAATGATATGACTATATACTATTTAATAAAACTTATATATGTAGAGTAATTATATAAAACTAACCAATAGATCTAATAGAACTAATTAAATTCTATAATATAAATTTTATTTTTGTCATTTATTGAAATTTATTATTATTATTATTATTATCACTACTCATAACATTATTGTGTATTAATCGAACGAATTTTGTTTGTTTCAGTTTCATCAATGCCCGGTACGTCAGTCCGCCGAAGCAGTTTGGCGACTGTTTTCGTACGAGTTGCATAAGCCGAGTCACAATGTGATCAGGCTTCCAGTCCATCTGGAAGACTACCACACGGTGTACTTTGCTCCGGGACAAGAACTGGAGCGGGTGCAAAACGCAGCGCTGGCCCGGACAAGACTAACGGCGTTCTTCTCGCTCAACGAGACGGACCCCGAGGCCAGACAGTATCTCTACCACGAGATACCGTTGCATTACACTGGATGGAAAGAGACAGGAGGTGGAATCGGCGCCGAAGGGTAATGACCAACGAGACGTTGTCTCGGATGTACAGCGTGTTCGAGGTTTGTTGTTTCTGGAGACTTCTCGACACAGCTCTGAGGTTATTATGAATAGCACATTAGTATTTGTTCATTTTCCACACACACCAAAACCACCAATATGTGTTCAATTAGTATTAATCACACCTTAAAACTCTTATAACAATTTACTCTCATTGACCAAATGCTTTTAATATTTATATTTCATAGTAAAACCTTATATTCATCAGTATCGATATTCTACATTATAAAGGTTAATGCATTTGATTTTCTGTGATCACTGTTAACTATTACTTGAGAACTATTACATATTGTATGTGTTATTCTTATTCGCTATTCACTATTCACTATACAATTTAATATAATATTTTTGTCATGTTCTCAGGTTAATTTATTATCAGAAATATTTCATTGACTTTTATTTTTAATGTTTAACTACCCCGTGTTTAATTCATATTTATATTTACATAATATCTAAACAGAATACTCTTATATGTATAACGCATTCATTTTAACTTGGACTAATATGCGTTCATAAAAATTCATAGACCTTATTAGATAGACCCAATATTGCCTTAATAGTGTTATTAACTTTCTTAATGGTTTTATTAAGATATACTGACGTTGTGCTTAAAGTATTTTTACCAAACAAAATAACAAATTTGATTCTGTGATCACTGTACATTACTCTCTTAAGAACTACATTATACTATAAGCTTATTCATTAAATCAATTAACTGGTATATTGTATTTTTAGGCTGTTTTGTGCGGAAACATTGAGATACAAACATGTCCGGCCAACAGACTTCTCAAGACAGCACTGCTACCTTCAACAGTGATATTATTTGTTCTCTTCCCACTCTGTGTTTCATTCATGTTAACCACAACTGAAAGCCCTTAGAAACACTTTTTAAATAACACCCGACAAAATGACAAATGCTTTTAATGTATAACCTAATGTATGTATTTGTTTTACTTCTTTTAAAATCTTATTGTTAAACCTGATATTATCAAAAAAGACAAATTTAATTCTGTGATCACTGTAAATAAGTCTTTCATAATTCAATCACCGAAGCAATGAAACTGCGAATGAAAATACGAATGCATTGTATCTAACTATTGTGGCTGTATTTAACTCAAAAGATTAATTATGTTATTGTATAACCTTATGTATATATTATTACCTATTATAGAAATTGCTATATTTTGTAACATGCCGTATCACTACCTATTTGTTCAATCGCAATTATAATTATCTTATTACTATGTAACATTGTGTTCGTACTGTAAAATAATACCTACAACGCAATGAATTTTTTATTTTTTACTGTCGAAACCGTGCGTACGTAAATACACTTTTGTTTATACACTTATATGTATGTTATCATACATATTATATCTTATTGTATAACCTTATATTCGTACTTCAATGTCTATGTTCTATATATTAACCTCAACATTTTGTAACATGTATCACTATCTATTTGTTCAATCGCAATTGTAATTACCTTTTAACTATGTAAAATTGTGTAACATAGTTAGTAGGTGGAAGATACACTTAGAAGTAACTGGATATAAATGATAGATTATTGAAAAAAAGTGATACATAAGTGTTTGTTGAATAACTGAATAATACCTATCGTAACATACAAACATGACCTATGCAATATAGTAGTACACAGGTATTATAATAGGTACCTACTTAAAGGAATTATGCTATACCCTAAAATCATATTAATATATAATAATATACAGTTTATAGCCTTATTAGCATTTAACCCAAAATAGTGTATTACCATGGTATTACCTTTTTAGCAATACAGCCCTTTTGGTAAAAATTTTACTAATATCTATATTATACTACTTCAATAAAATAAAATAATTTTTTTTATTTACATATTTATATTGGTGCTCTAATTTGATATAAGATATACTAGTAAGATACTTAAGATATACTAATGTTTGTTCTGTAATTGTTTTTACTTGCGGACCAGTTTGTATAGTTAAACTTGGCATACGAACTGAAATAGAAAACCAATAATAGGTACATTGTTAATCACTGCGATTTCTGTAAAAGAACATAGATTTATCAATATACCGTATGGGCACTGAGTATAATATATAAATTCTATGGATTTATCATAGTAAATAATATCTTTTAAAATATCTATGGCAATCGTCAATTGTCGAAATTCGTTGGCGAAGATTAACAATTCTAATAATTTCAGCAAATACTATTTGTATTTGATTTCAGTGTACAAAAAAAATAATAAGCCATCAATATAGGCGGACAGTTCGTTAAACCGTATATTATATTATAATGTAAGTTTTAACACAAACTCACAAATGTCGTTATGCTCCGGTTTTTTTCATAAAATATTTCGATACTTTCAAGTTTAAGCTCATCGGATCGAGATGAAGATGGATGAAGATAGCTGTTTCTTCGGCGATGGCGGCACTCTAGCTAGGTTTCATCAGAAGAGTCAATGTTTACGCGCAGGTTTGTTTTTATATTAATTCTTTTTTACATTTACTTTTTCGTCTTAAATTAAATACTTATTGCCACGGACAATCTGTTAACTGGGTGACGTAAAAGCATTTATAAGTTTAAGCCCAAAAGCGAGATGTATAAAATACGTGAGACCAAACAGTCCAAAGGCCGTCTTCGTTTCATCGTGACAAGTTTAATACGTACCTTTTTGCATATTATACTATACGCCGGGTATCACCTTAGGTTTGCGCGAAGTATTTAAAACAATATAATGTTATTATTTATTTAATCTTTATATTTTTTTATACATATTATAGGTACACATCATATGTTTTATTAGCATACTTACACCATTTTTAGTGTAGTTCATACCCAAGATGGTTAGATATAGGTATTAAATGTTTTGCAATTTTACTATAATTATTATTTTTCATTATATTTTAACATAACAATACACTTTAAATTAAGTTAGTTGTAATCAAGATAGACAGTCTTAAAACAAACTCTTTTCTGGATGTTTTCAAAACAGATTGTGCTTAAAAAAAATTGCACAGTTGTCGTAGCAGTCAGTTGCTAGACCAACGCGTGTAACATAAAATAGAAATTATTCTTGTTTTTTTAAATAATTTTTTCAAAAAATATATGTAATATGTATAGCTCATACAATTATAAATTTATAGTTAATTCGAAATGCGGATGTTTATACTTCATAGATATTTTTTTAATGAAATCGTGTAAATAATTTTAAAACCTAACTCATCACTAGTATCAATTTTATTATATTACGTGTAAAATCACCGACACAAGGTGCAGACTGCATTTAAAAAATTAAAAACATAAAATAATGTTGTAGTAGAAGCTGGAAACTGTAGTTTATTCTAATTTATAATCCAATTAAGTAACTATTAAATTAATCATTGAATGATTATTCAGAGATCACTTTGGGATAAATTCCAAACGTATAAATGTAAATGTAAATAAAAAATAATTAAAAAATATTTTGTGAAAGGAACAAGATTACTGCTAATATTTAAGTCTTAATTATTATTAACGAATAAATACAAATAATAGATATTTTACTATTAACATTCAGTGTAAATATAGTTTCTGATCGACTTACCTATATGTAAGTATCTTCTATAAAATAATCCTAACAATTTAATGCAATGATTCTCATAAATTGATCTTATATAGCAGCCTTAAAACACCAAAAATACATTTGTACATCATTTACAACATTTTAGTTCCCTATTATGGTGTAGGTACCTACTAAATACTAATACAAACAATAAATTGCTATTCGAAAACACAATTTCGTATACCTATTATTATTTACTAAATACCTATAATTAAACTAAACTAAAAATAAACTTATGATTACATACTGAGTGCCTATAATATAATATTATATATGAAAATTAAATCTTTATTACGAATACTTATCGTTTACACAGACCACAAGAAAAAATAATTAAAAATATTAAAAAAATAAAGAACACATCATTGTAAAATTAATACAGTTATCAATCCGCTCAGAATTTAAAATTATAGACTTGGAGTTTTAGAAATTATAGAATTTTACTGTATACGTCTATGGCTTTATGTTAACTCTAAAATCCAGTAATCACATTTTTATTTAATAATTCATAAAATACAATATGCTTTTATAAAAATATGTTTGTACTTCTTATATCTATTCACCATCTTAATCAATAATTAAATTAATAAACGAAAATAATAATTTAAATAATACCTATATCATATTGTTATAATTCAAATTCAAAATTATAAACTATTTTCGTTTATTGTCATATCAAATTTCAATGAACAAATCGTTCCTTAACACGGAACTCTCTGATATAAAAAGTCGCATTATATTATATCCGTGGATTCATCATATTGACGTAGGCACCGATGTATAGTATCATTTATTTATTTATCTATGGAAAATCTCAAAGTCGTTGCAGAAGACGCAGTCGATTAAAAATTCTAAAATTTCAATAAGCAAAGAAAATATGAACAAAAAACTTAGTGCGTTTCGTATAATTTTATTTTTCATAAATCACAGTATTCAAAGTTTTGTATTCTGGAGTGTTTCCTCATCGGCGTCGCAGTTCACACACGTTACGGATTCCGGCGAAAGATTCGATAATTAAAGTAAGTTTGTTTTTATATTCTTTTAGGGCTTAAATTTTCTTTTAAGACTTAAAATAAATATTTAATGTCACGAAAAATGTGCTATCCAAGTGTTGTCAGAACAACCCCCCTGAAAAAGAAAACCAGAATATATTATGGATCGCAAAATTTTCTGTAAAGAATATATGATATTTTATCAATAGACCATATTATATAGGATGTAACAGAAAGAAATGACAAAAAAAAATATTATGCTACTTAAACGTGTGACAAAAATTGTTAATATTATGTGATAAGTAAATAATTTAAGAAATATACTAATGTCAGCAAATTCCCAAAAATGATATTTTTAAAAAAGTTATTACGTTCCAAATAATTTAATAAACAAATTAAAGACATTTAAAAAAATTCTAAAAAATAAACTACTTGACTTATATACATTTTTTTAGCATAAAAATTGTTATTATAATCAAATTCACAAATTGGCTATTTTGAATTTATCTAAAAAAATTTAAATCAAATTTTAAATTTTTTATTTTCAGTAATAAAAATAAAAATAATTTTTTGTATATTGAGACGTGTAGCGCGAGTGACAATAAATTATATAAAAAAAAAAACTTTAAAATTTTGTATATAGTAAAAGTATTATGGCATTTGTCAGATCTCGGTTGGACAACCTGTATATACTGAGGATAAGTTCCATGTATTTGTCATATTATAATATAATTATGTCATCTGTGGCAATCGCCAATTGTCGACATTCGGCGGAGACTATTCACTATTCTAATAATTATTGCAGTGAACAAAAAAATAAAATAAGCCAACAATTGACGGACAGTTCGTTAAGCAGTATAATATTATAATATAACACAAACTTCCACATTTTGTAACGTTTAGGTTATTTTCATAAAATATTTCCATACTTTCTAGTTTCAATTCGGAGCGAGATGTAGACGGATTAAGATAACTGTTTCTTCGGCGGCAGCGTGTGTTGCAGTACAGCTAGGCTTCACCGAAAGAGTTGATGTTTACGCGTAAGTTTGTTTTTCATATTATTTTGGGGCTTAAATTTAATTTTTAGAATTGAATTAAATATTTATTGTCACGAAAAATCTGTTAATTCGGTTACGTAGAAGCGTATACGTTACTACCTACCAAAGGCGCAATGTATAATAAATAATAAATTATAAGCCAGTTCGAGCAATCCAAACGCTGTCTTCGTTTTACCACGACCGGTGTAATACGCGTACCTTATTTGCCTATACTATTCGCCGGGTAACATCTTAGGTTTGCGCGAAGTATTTATAACAATATAATGTTATTAATCTTTATATTTTGCATACATTATACACCCAATTTATTAATATTTACACCAATTTAGTATTTTACCATAATTATTATTTTAGATTATAATATTATATGATGGTATAGGTATGCTGAAATGTTTAATACCATAACCATTTATTACTGGTACATTTTTCTCCCAAACCTGAAGTTTAATTTAAGCATTGAGGGTATGTCACTTAACATACGTAACTTTTATTTTTCCACTTAATATCTATATCATTGGCACCTACGTATACTGCTGCACACCTAAAATACAAAAGTTTTCAAGGAGTACCTATAGTCAACTGTCAACTGTCTATCCTGACCACCCATGTGAACGCTTATGAATACCTAATATAATTATATACTTGTGTATCTATTTTAATAGTGTAAAACATGAACGGTGTTACGATTATTTTAATTTTTGTTTATTTTTCACATAAAGGTACATTACATAATTGTAATGCATTGTAATCCTATTTATCTCTTGTTTACTTTAACACAATGCTTCAAAAGTTTTTATTTAGTTAATTGGTATAATATTTGTAAATTATTGAATTTAACTACACCTACTATAATTAGTAATAGTA
>SSSL01000597.1:0-16100 GCA_008086715.1 Sitobion miscanthi
TTATCATACTAAAGTTTAGGTGAATTAATGGTCGAGGTGGTCGTGTAATGTATGACTATACTACTTGATATTACTTATATAGGTAGGTTTGATCGTTTGACATGGGCTCGATTATGTGGTTAAATATTGAATATATAATATACTATGTAGTAGGTACTTAAAATATTACAGTTTTTAGGTGAGTCAATTATGTACCCATATTCATAGACAAAAATATAACTTTTTATGTATTTTTTCTGGCAGTTTAATTGTATAATGGTGTATGACTATCCTATTAAACTATTTAATGAATACTATTTTATTATCTACACATTTTTAAGCAACCCACCTATATTATTAAACAAAGGCTGAATTATAAGGTTACTTTATACTTGAATCGACAATAGTACAATAAAACTAACCTACTTGAATAATATTTAGTACCCTCTTAATTCATTACAGTTTTTAAGTGACTTGATTGATCGAGGAAATTATACATTTTAATGCTGTAGATACCAATATTTTTAATAACTAATAGATCTTCATGTATATCAATATAGTCTGGTAGTTAAATTGTATAATGATATGCCTATACTGTTTGATATTGCTTATGTAGGTACGTGTAGTTATGAGTATTTAATAAATATCGTTTTTAAGTAAGTAATTTATGAACAACTATATTATTAGTTTAGCGGCGTTATTACTATATACAGGCTTGAATATATGCGTCGGAGTGTTAGATTTTTTTCGCGTATCACGGTTTAAAAGTCATAGATTTGACTGCTGTTTTCAACTCGATAGGTAGGTATGTAAGTTTAGGCGTACGTGCGGATGACTTGCAGGTCGTGGTTTCGATTCCGGCAGCCGGATTGTCGTAAATTTGCGGCGGCCGTGATAAATCCTTTTTCTTGTTCGTGTTTTTTTTTTTTGTTATTCACCTTTCGCTATCACGTCCAATTTATCATATTATTCGTATTTAGAGTAAATTTTACGATTTTTTTCAAAATTCGAGTATTACTGTCTTTACGGACTCCGTACGGTACTGTTGAAACCTGATTCGCCTTCCTTGCTTAATGTATAGGTCGCGTGCAGCCCGGGGACCGATTGACATCGCGGAGAGCGCCGCTGTCATGTTGCTAATACCATACACAGGCTTGAATATATGCGCCCGAAACGTTTTGAATTTATAACTTAATTTTGTGTTTTCGGTGACAGTAATGAACGCTGTTCGCGATTCGACGTAGTCAGATTGCCTACTTGACAAGCTACTTGCATACGAGCGAATTACACTACCACTGCATCCGATCCGCCACAAGCGGTTTGTCCGTTCGGGAAACGACTTTCACCCCAGATGACTGATAGCTAGACACTCAACCTCAGAATCTGAATTTCCGATTTCAACACACACTTGACATCCGGACATACACGCCCGGGGCGTGGTCTGCGATTCGACGCAGTCGGATCGCCTACATGACTAGCTACTTGCATACGAGCGAATTACACTCCCACTGCATCCGATCCGCCACAAGCAGATTGTCCGTTCGGAAACGATTTTCACCCCAGATGACTGATAGCTAGACACTCAAACTCAGAATCCGAATTTCCATTTTTTCAACACACACTCGAGATCCGGACATACACGCCAGGGGCGTCGTCCGCTATTCGACGTAGTCGGATTGCCTACATGACTAGCTACTTGCATACGAGCGAATTAAACTCCCACTGCATCCGATCAGCCGCGAGCGGATTGTCCGCTCGAGAATCGACTTTCACCCCAGATGACTGATAGCTAGACACTCAACCTCAGAATCTGAATTTCCGATTTCAACACACACTTGACATCCGGACATACACGCCCGGGGCGTGGTCTGCGATTCGACGTAGTCGGATTGCCTACATGACTAGCTACTTGCATACGAGCGAATGACACTCCCACTGCATCCGATCCGCCACAAGCAGATTGTCCGTTCGGAAACGATTTTCACCCCAGATGACTGATAGCTAGACACTCAAACTCAGAATCCGAATTTCCATTTTTTCAACACACACTCGAGATCCGGACATACACGCCCGGGGCGTGGTCTGCGATTCGACGTAGTCGGATTGCCTACATGACTAGCTACTTGCATACGAGCGAATGACACTCCCACTGCATCCGATCCGCCACAAGCAGATTGTCCGTTCGGAAACGATTTTCACCCCAGATGACTGATAGCTAGACACTCAAACTCAGAATCCGAATTTCCATTTTTTCAACACACACTCGAGATCCGGACATACACGCCGGGGCGTGGTCTGCGATTCGACGTAGTCGGATGCCTACATGACTAGCTACTTGCATACGAGGCGAATGACACTCCCACTGCATCCGATCCGCCACAAGAAGATTGTCCGTTCGGGAAACGACTTTCACCCCTGATGACTGATA
Source organism: Sitobion miscanthi (assembly GCA_008086715.1). Classification (NCBI taxonomy): domain Eukaryota; kingdom Metazoa; phylum Arthropoda; class Insecta; order Hemiptera; family Aphididae; genus Sitobion; species Sitobion miscanthi. The sequence goes on from SSSL01000597.1 coordinate 2,408, forward strand.
GCTAGACACTCAAACTCAGTATCCGAATTTCCGATTTCAACACACACTTGACATCCGGACATACACGCCCGGTGCGTCGTCGCCTACCTGGCTGGCTTTGTCGTACGATCGACTTGAATCGCCGGCCGTGACTTACGACTAGACACTCTCGCAGGTTCAATAATTACCGCCAAACCATTGCTGCCAACACTACAAAACAAAATAACGACGACCCCACGTTCCGGATCAAAAAACACAGCACCGTCGACACAGTTTTTCGCGTATCACGGTTTAAAAGTCATAGATTTGACTGCTGTTTTCAACTCGATAGGTAGGTATGTAAGTTTAGGCGTACGTGCGGATGACTTGCAGGTCGTGGTTTCGATTCCGGCAGCCGGATTGTCGTAAATTTGCGGCGGCCGTGATAAATCCTTTTTCTTTTTCGTGTTTTTTTTTTTTGTTATTCACCTTTCGCTATCACGTCCAATTTATCATATTATTCGTATTTAGAGTAATTTACGATTTTTTTCAAAATTCGAGTATTACTGTCTTTACGGACTCCGTACGGTACTGTTGAAACCTGATTCGCCTTCCTTGCTTAATGTATAGGTCGCGTGCAGCCGGGGACCGATTGACATCGCGGAGAGCGCCGCTGTCGTGTTGCTAATACCATATACAGGCTTGAATATATGCCCCGAAACGTTTTGAATTTATAACTTAATTTTGTGTTTTCGGTGACAGTAATGAACGCTGTTCGCGATTCGACGTAGTCAGATTGCCTACTTGACAAGCTACTTGCATACGAGCGAATTACACTCCCACTGCATCCGATCCGCCACAAGCGGTTTGTCCGTTCGGGAAACGACTTTCACCCCAGATGACTGATAGCTAGACACTCAACCTCAGAATCTGAATTTCCGATTTCAACACACACTTGACATCCGGACATACACGCCCGGGGCGTGGTCTGCGATTCGACGCAGTCGGATCGCCTACATGACTAGCTACTTGCATACGAGCGAATTACACTCCCACTGCATCCGATCCGCCACAAGCAGATTGTCCGTTCGGAAACGATTTTCACCCCAGATGACTGATAGCTAGACACTCAAACTCAGAATCCGAATTTCCATTTTTTCAACACACACTCGAGATCCGGACATACACGCCAGGGGCGTCGTCCGCTATTCGACGTAGTCGGATTGCCTACATGACTAGCTACTTGCATACGAGCGAATTAAACTCCCACTGCATCCGATCAGCCGCGAGCGGATTGTCCGCTCGAGAATCGACTTTCACCCCAGATGACTGATAGCTAGACACTCAACCTCAGAATTGAATTTCCGATTTCAACACACACTTGACATCCGGACATACACGCCCGGGGTGTGGTCTGCGATTCGACGTAGTCGGATTGCTACATGACTAGCATACTTGCATACGAGCGAATGACATCCCACTGCATCCGATCCGCCCAAGCAGATTGTCCGCTCGAGAATCGACTTTCACCCCATGAGACTGATAGCTAGACACTCAACCTCAGAATCTGAATTTCCGATTTCAACACACACTTGAAATCCGGACATACACGCCCGGGGCGTGGTCTGCGATTCGACGTAGTCGGATTGCCTACATGACTAGCTACTGCATACGAGCGAATGACACTTCACTGCAATCCGATCCGCCACAAGCAGATTGTCCGTTCGGAAACGATTTTCACCCCAGATGACTGATAGCTAGACACTCAAACTCAGAATCCGAATTTCCATTTTTTCAACACACACTCGAGATCCGGACATACACGCCCGGGGCGTGGTCTGCGATTCGACGTAGTCGGATTGCCTACATGACTAGCTACTTGCATACGAGCGAATGACACTCCCACTGCATCCGATCCGCCACAAGCAGATTGTCCGTTCGGGAAACGACTTTCACCCCTGATGACTGATAGCTAGACACTCAAACTCAGAATCCGAATTTCCGATTTCAACACACACTCGAGAACCGGACATACACGCCGGGGCGTCGTCGCCTACCTGGCTGGCTTTGTCGTACGATCGACTTGAATCGCCGGCCGTGACTTACGACTAACACTCTCGCAGGTTCAAAAATTACCCAAACCGCCAAACCATTGCTGCCAACACTACAAAACAAAATACCGACAACCCCACGTTCCGGATCAAAAAACCCAGCAACACAGTGACAAACACTCGGATCGCCGACACAGTCTTTCGGCCGCAGGCGGGATGACAAACACCCGGAATCGCCAACACAGTCTTCCCGCCGCAGGCGGGATGCAAAACAACACCCGCATCTAGTCCTTATATTATAAAAACGTGAACCCGACAGCGCTCCGATTCCGACTAGGTATAATTTCTGAACTAACCCGACCAATGAAAAAATTAGATTTTTTTCCCGGCCCGCCGGCCGCGTTATCAACGCTCCTTATCACTCTTCGCTATTTTTTTCAGATTTTTCAAATTTTTCAAACCTTTTCGAGTTTTACCCCTCCGCGGAGCTCCGGGGGGCCCCGTTCGGACCTTATTCGCCTTCCCCGCTACTCTTACGAGTCGCGCGCGGCGGTACTTTTTTCCCGGCGAGCCCGCCGGAGCGGAAAAGACGTGCACACCGACCGCCGCCTCGCGCCGTTTTTTTCGCCGTTTTTTTTCGAAAATTCGAGTTTTAGCCGTCTTCGACGCGTCTCCGGCCCCGTTCTCCCGTTATTCGCGTTCCCCGTAGATTTGTGGTTTGCGCGCGGCCCCGCTTCGTTCGCGGACGGGGCCTCCGCGGAGAAATCGATCGCCGCGAGCGCGGCGTCGTAACGTTTTTCGAAAACATCGCCTGCGGGTCGCCTAAAACCCCCCTTCCGAGACCCCGACCTCCGGACGAAGTCGTATTCGCGTTCCCCGCTAAATTTATAGGCGGCCGGTGACCGCACTTCCTGCGGGACGAGCCTTGGGGCCGCGGGACGACGAAAAGAGTCGAGTGACGATATCGCCACCGTCGAGCGTTATTACTATATACGACGTGCATAAATACGTGCGTCGGGAGGTTCTATTTTTTTACGCGGATTTCGAGGTTTACACGTCCGAGGGCGGCGGAGCCGGTCGTCCGCTCGCCGACGCGGTCGGATCGCCCTCTCTAAAGCCCCGAGCGGACGTCGAAATCCGTTCGGAATTCGCCGGGACGGCGAAACGCCTTAAGAGTCGTTGATTTGCCGACAGAATACAACTCGGTAGGTAGGTAGGTAGGTTTAGGCGTAGGTACGATTGACTCGGGGTCGTGGGTTCGATGCCGGCGCCGGGACCATGATAATTTGCGGCGGCCGTGATTTATCAGATTTTTTTTTTCGCATTTTTTTTTTTCGTCATTTACATTATCAACGCGCGCGCTTTTTGCCGTTTTTTTCGAAAATTCGAGTTTTAGCCGTCTTCGACGCGTCTCGGGGCCCCGTTCTTCTTTCTTCCGTTATTCGCGTTCCCCGCTAAATTCGTAGTTCGCGTGCCCCCCCACAACCATTTCGCGGAGGGTAATCTATAGCCGCGAGCGCGGCGTCGTTACGATTTTGGAAAATTATCGCCGCGGGTCGCGTGTAAACACATTTTTAGAATTCGGACCTCCCCGTCGAAGACTATTCGCGTTCCCCGCTAAATTTATAGGCCGCCGGTGACCGCACTTCCTACGGGACGAGCCTTGGGGCCGCGGGACGACGACGAGAGTCGAGTGACGATTCGCCGCCGTCGAGTGGGTAATTCTATATACAGGCATGAATACATGTGCGTCGAAGGTTTTAATTTTTTAAGCGGATTCGCGGTTTACACGTCCGAGGGTGGCGGAGCAGGTCGTCCGCTCGCCGACGCGGTCGAATCGCCCGCTCTAAAGCCCGGAGCGGACGTCGAAATCGCGTTCGGAATTCGCCGGGACGGCGAACGCCTTAAAGTCATTGATTGATGATTGACACCAGTATTCAACTCGATAGGTAGGTAGGTAGGATTAGGCGTAGGTGCGGTTGACTCGGGTTCGTGGGTTCGATGCCGGCGCCCGGATCGATGATAATTTGCTGCGGGCCGTGACAATTCAGATTTTTTTTTTCGCATTTTTTTTTTCGTCATTTACATTATCAACGCACGCGCTTTTTGCCGTTTTTTTTCGAAAATTCGAGTTTTAAGTGTTAATTAATACTTGATTTTATTATCTACAATTTTTATTATTTACAGTATATGTGCAACGCAACTATCTCATTTAACACGAGCTGGATTGTATGGGATGGTCTTTTTATACTAATTAGACAAAAGTAATATAACTAACATATAAAATTATTATTATTATAGATTAGTCGATATGATTATACTATAGGTATATTTTGTTGCTACACTAAATTTATGTTTACCAAATTTGACTCACGTAAAAAACTGTATATATTAAGTACCTACTACATAGTATAGGTATTATATATTTAATATCTAAACTAATAAATGTAGACTGTAAAATCAGTAGCTGAGTATACAAATAGTTGTTTAGTATATAACTATTTATTTACTTGATTTTTATGCTCATGAATAAATATAATATATACATAATATATTACAGTTTTTAGGTGAGTCAAATTTAGTGTAGCATACAAAATATACCGTAACAGATTCTAAATAATAAAATATTAATACAATAATAAAATAGAACTTTATGTATTTAATTAAAATCTATCAGTTAAATAGTATTACGATAAGTTTATATACTATTTGAAATAACTTATGAGTATTATATGAAATTAAATTTTTAATAAATAATACTTATTAACGCACCCATATTATTTTCATGGGATGGTTCTTTTGTACTTGAATTAGACAGTAGTTTACCTACATAGTATTAGATATATTACAATTTTTAGGGGAGTTGATTGTTTGAGGTAATGCAATTTGGTAATTATAAATTTTATATATGATACAAAACTGCTGCAGATACTATATCATACAATAATTTATTATAAATTTATAGATCTTTATGTATTTAATTAAATTCTGGCAGTTAAATTGTACAATGATATGGCTTTTATTGTGTGGTAGAATATTAAATATATGGTATTCTAAGTAGTGGGTACTACAGTTTTCAGGTGAGTCAAATTTGGTTTAGCTTACAAATGATGCTATAGATTTAAAATAATAAATATTAAAAAACAAAATAAAAATGTATGTATAAAATTAAAGTCTGGCAATTAAATTGTATGATTATATGACTACATATCATTTGAAACAATTTATATACTTAGTTTTCATTATGAGTATTAAGTGATCTATTAAACTATTTTGATAAACAATTAGCTACATTTATTAAGCATCTTTTGAGAGGTTTAATCATAAGCATAAAATCAAATTAAACAATAACAATATACACAGCTTTATTATGTGGTAAAATATTATGGGCTGAATTATATGGGGATGGTTCTTTTTATACTTGAATAGACAATAGTTATATAACTATCATGCATGTATACTGTGTAGTGCTTCTTATATTACAGTTTTGGTGAGTTAATTGGTTGAGGTAATGTATAATGATATGACTGTACTACTTGATATTACTTATATAGGTAGGTTCGATCGTTTGACATGGGCTCAATTATGTTGTTAAATATTAAATATATAATATACTATGTAGTTGGTACTACAGTTTTTAGGTGAGTCAAATTTGGTATAACATACAAATGATGCTATAGATTTAAAATAATAAATATTAAAAAACAAAATAAAAATGTATGTATACAATTAAAGTCTGGCAATAAAATTGAATGATTATACGACTATATACCATTTGAAACAACTTATATAGGTAGATTTAACTAAGAGTATTATATAAAATAAACTATTTATATAATAAATTAATACTTGATTTTATTATCTACAATTTTTATTATTTACAGTGTATGTGCAACGCAACTATCTCATTTAACACGGGCTGGATTATATGGGATGGGTCATTTATACTAATTAGACAAAAGAAATATAACTAACATATATTATTATTATTATTATAGATTGGTCGATATGACTATAATAGGTATATTTTTTGTATGCTACACTAAATTTATGTTTACCAAATTTGACTCACCTAAAAACTGTAATATATTAAGTAACTACTACATAGTATAGGTATTATGTATTTAATATCTAAACTAATAAATGTAAAATACCTAACCTGTAAAATCAATAGCTGTTTATACAAATAGTTGATTAGTTATATAACAATTTATTAATTTGATTTTATGCTCATGAATAAATAAATTTATACATTATATATCACAGTTTTTAGGTGAGTCAAAATGTGTGTAGCATACAAAATATACCGTAACAGATTCTAAATAATAAAATATTAATACAATAACAAAATAGAACTTTATGTATTTAATTAAAATCTATCAGTTAAATTGTATTACGATAAGTTTATATACTATTCGAAATAACTTATGAGTATTATATGAAATTAAATTTTTAATAAATAATACTTATTAACGCACCCATATTATTTAACATGGGATGGTTCTTTTGTACTTGAATTAGACAGTAGTTAACCTACATGCATACTATGTAGGTAGTATTAGATATATTACAATTTTTAGGGGAGTTGATTGTTTGAGGTAATGCAATTTGGTAATTATAAATTATATATATATGATACAAAACTGCTGCAGATACTATATAATACAATAATTTATTATACATTTATAGATCTTTATGTATTTAATTAAATTCTGGCAGTTAAATTGTACAATGATATGGCTAAACTATTTGATATAACCAATGTAGGTACGTGTAGTTATAAGTATTAAGTGATCAATTAAACTGTTTGATAAACAATTAGCTACATTTATTAAGCATTGTTTGATATGTTCTAACATAAGCATAAAATCAAATTAAACAATAATTATATACACAGCTAATGGCTTTTATTATGTGGTAGAATATTAAATATATGGTATACTAAGTAGTGGGACTACAGTTTTCAGGTGAGTCAAATTTGGTTTAGCATACAAATGATGCTACATATTTTAAATAAAGCAATATTATTAAACAAAATAAAAATGTATGTATAAAATTAAAGTCTGGCAATTACATTGTATGATTATACGACTATATACCATTTGCAACAACTTATATATGTAAGTTTAATTGAGAGTAATATATGAAATAAACTATTTATAACATAATAAATTAATACAGGATTTTATTAGCTACAATTTATATTATTTACAGTGTATGTGCAACGCAACTATCTCATTTAACACGGGCTGGATTGTATGGGATGGGTCTTTTTATTGAATAGACAAAAGTAATATAACTAACATGTATGTATACTACTATGTAGTGCTTATCATACTAAAGTTTAGGTGAATTAATTGGTCGAGGTAATGTATATGACTATACTACTTGATATTACTTATATAGGTAGGTTTGATCGTTTGACATGGGCTCGATTATGTGGTTAAATATTAAATATATAATATACTATGTAGTAGATCTTTAAATATTACAGTTTTTAGGTGAGTCAAATTATGTACCCATATTCATAGACAAATTATAACTTTTTATGTATTTAATTCTGCCAGTTTAATTGTATAATGGTATGACTATATCTATTAAACTATTTAATGAATACTATTTTATTATCTACACGTTTTTTAAGCAACCCACCTATATTATTAAACAAAGGCTGAATTATAAGGTTACTTTATACTTGAATCGACAATAGTACAATAAAACTAACCTACTTGAATAATATTTAGTACCCTCTTAATTCATTACAGTTTTTAAGTGACTTGATTGATCGAGGAAATTATACATTTTAATGCTGTAGATACCAATATTTTTAATAACTAATAGATCTTCATGTATATCAATATAGTCTGGTAGTTAAATTGTATAATGATATGCCTATACTGTTTGATATTGCTTATGTAGGTACGTGTAGTTATGAGTAGGTATTTAATAAATATCGTTTTTGTAAGTAATTTATGAACAACTATATTATTAGTTTAGCGGCGTCGCGTCGTTATTACTATATACAGGCTTGAATATATGCGTCGGAGTGTTAGATTTTTTTCGCGTATCACGGTTTAAAAGTCATAGATTTGACTGCTGTTTTCAACTCGATAGGTAGCTATGTAAGTTTAGGCGTACGTGCGGATGACTTGGCAGGTCGTGGTTTCGATTCCGGCTGCCGGATTGTCGTAAATTTTGCGGCGGCCGTGATAAATCCTTTTTCTTTTTCGTGTTTTTTTTTTTTTTTTTGTATTTAGAGTAATTTTACGATTTTTTCAAAATTCGAGTATTACTGTCTTTACGGACTCCGTACGGTACTGTTGAAACCTGATTCGCCTTCCCTGCTTAATGTATAGGTCGCGTGCAGCCGGGGACCGATTGACATCGCGGAGAACGCCGCTGTCGTGTTGCTAATACCATATACAGGCTTGAATATATGCGCCCGAAACGTTTTGAATTTATAACTTAATTTTGTGTTTTCGGTGACAGTAATGAACGCTGTTCGCGATTCGACGTAGTCAGATTGCCTACATGACTAGCTACTTGCATACGAGCGAATTACACTCCCACTGCATTCGATCCGCCACAAGCAGATTGTCCGTTCGGAAACGATTTTCACCCCAGATGACTGATAGCTAGACACTCAAACTCAGAATCCGAATTTCCGATTTCAACACACACTCGAGATCCGGACATACACGCCCGGGGCGTGGTCTGCGATTCGACGTAGTCGGATTGCCTACATGACTAGCTACTTGCATACGAGCGAATGACACTCCCACTGCATCCGATCAGCCGCGAGCGGATTGTCCGCTCGAGAATCGACTTTCACCCCAGATGACTGATAGCTAGACACTCAACCTCAGAGAATCTGAATTCCGATTTCAACACACACACTCGAGATCCGGACATACACGCCAGGGGCGTGGTCTGCGATTCGACGTAGTCGGATTGCCTACATGACTAGCTACTTGCATACGAGCGAATGACACTCCCACTGCATCCGATCCGCCACAAGCAGATTGTCCGTTCGGAAACGATTTTCACCCCAGATGACTGATAGCTAGACACTCAAACTCAGAATCCGAATTTCCGATTTCAACACACACTTGACATCGGACATACACGCCCGGGGCGTGGTCTGCGATTCGACGTAGTCGGATTGCCTACATGACTAGCTACTTGCATACGAGCGAATGACACTCCCACTGCATCCGATCAGCCGCGAGCGGATTGTCCGCTCGAGAATCGACTTTCACCCCAGATGACTGATAGCTAGACACTCAACCTCAGAATCTGAATTTCCGATTTCAACACACACTTGACATCCGGACATACACGCCCGGTGCGTCGTCGCCTACCTGGCTGGCTTTGTCGTACGATCGACTTGAATCGCCGGCCGTGACTTACGACTAGACACTCTCGCAGGTTCAAAAATTACCGCCAAACCATTGCTGCCATTACTACAAAACAAAATAACGACGACCCCACGTTCCGGATCAAAAAACACAGCACCGCCGACACAGTGTTTCCGCCGCAGGCGGGATGACAAACACCCGGAATCGCCAACACAGTCTTTCCGCCGCAGGCGGGATGACAAACACTCGGATCGCCGACACAGTCTTTCCGCCGCAGGCGGGATGACAAACACCCGGAATCGCCAACACAGTCTTCCCGCCGCAGGCGGGATGACAAAACACCCGCATCTAGTCCTTATATTATAAAACGTGAACCCGACAGCGCTCCGATTCCGACTAGGTATAATTTCTGAACTAACCCGACCAATGAAAAAATTAGATTTTTTTCCGGCCCGCCGCCGCGTTATCAACGCTCCTTATCACTCTTCGCGATTTTTTTCACGTTTTTCAAATTTTTCAAACGTTTTCGAGTTTTACCCCTCCGGGGGGCCCCGTTCGGACCTTATTCGCGTTCCTCGCTAAAATTATAGGCCGCGCGCGGCGGTACTTTTTTCCCGGCGAGCCCGCCGGAGCGGAAAAGACGTGCACACCGACCGCCGCCGTCGCGCGCGTTTTTGTTTCGCGCGTTTTTTTTCGAAAATTCGAGTTTTAGCCGTCTTCGTCGCGTCTCCGGGCCCCGTTCTCCCGTTATTCGCGTTCCCCGGTAAATTTGTGGTTTGCGCGCGGCCCCGCTTCGTTTGCGGACGGGGCCTCCGCGGAGAAATCGATCGCCGCGGGCGCGGCGTCGTAACGTTTTTCGAAAATCTTCGCCGCGGGTCGCCTAAAACCCCCCTTCGAGACGCCCGACCTCCGGGACGAAGTCTATTCGCGTTCCCCGCTAAGTTTATAGGCAGCCGGTGACCGCACTTCCTACGGGACGAGCCTTGGGGCCGCGGGACGACGAAAAGAGTCGAGTGACGATATCGCCGCCGTCGAGCGGGTATTACTATATACGTGCATAAATACGTGCGTCGGGAGGTTCTATTTTTTTACGCGGATTTCGAGGTTTACACGTCCGAGGGCGGCGGAGCCGGTCGTCCGCTCGCCGACGCGGTTGGATCGCCCTCTCTAAAGCCCCGAGCGGACGTCGAAATCGCGTTCGGAATTCGCCGGGACGGCGAAACGCCTTAAGAGTCGTTGATTTGACACCAGTATTCAACTCGATAGGTAGGTAGGTAGGTTTAGGCGTAGGTGCGATTGACTCGGGGTCGTGGGTTCGATGCCGGCGGCCGGGATTGATGATAATTTGCGGCGGCCGTGTTAAATCAGATTTTTTTTTTTCGTCATTTACATTATCAACGCGCGCGCTTTTTTCCGTTTTTTTCGAAAATTCGAGTTTTTATTATCTACATTTTTATTATTTACAGTGTATGTGCAACGCAACTATCTCATTTAACACGGGCTGGATTATATGGATGGGTCATTTATACTAATTAGACAAAAGTAATATAACTACATATATTATTATTATTATTATAGATTGGTCGATATGACTATAGTATAGGTATATTTTGTATGCTACACTAAATTTATGTTACCAAATTTGACTCACCTAAAAACTGTAATATATTAAGTAACTACTACATAGTATAGGTATCATGTATTTAATATCTAAACTAATAAATGTTGACTGTAAATCAATAGCTGTGTATACAAATAGTTGATTAGTTATATAAAAATTTATTAATTTGATTTTATGCTCATGAATAAATATAATATATACATAATATATTACAGTTTTTAGGTGAGTCAAATTTAGTGTAGCTACAAAATATACTGTAACAGATTCTAAATAATAAAATATTACTACAATAACAAAATAGAACTTTATGTATTTAATTAAAATCTATCAGTTAAATTGTATTACGATAAGTTTATATACTATTTGAAATAACTTATGAGTATATATGAAATTAAATTTTTAATAAATAATACTTATTAACGCACCCATATTATTTAACATAGGATGGTTCTTTTGTACTTGAATTAGACAGTAGTTTACCTACATAGTATTAGATATATTACAATTTTTGGGGAGTTGATTGTTTGAGGTAATGCAATTTGGTAATTATAAATTTTATATATGATACAAACTGCTGCAGATACTATATCATACAATAAGTTATTATAAATTTATAGATCTTTATGTATTTAATTAAATTCTGGCAGTTAAATTGTACAATGACATGGCTAAACTATTTGATATAACCATGTAGGTATGTTTAGTTATAAGTATTAGTGATCAATTAAAGTGTTTGATAAACAATTAGCTACATTTATTAAGCATTGTTTGATATGTTCTAACATAAGCATAAAATAAAATTAAACAATAATTATATACACGGCTATATGGCTTTTATTGTGTGCTAAAATATTAAATATATGGTATTCTAAGTAGTGGGTTACTACAGTTTTTCAGGTGAGTCAAATTTGGTTAGCATACAAATGATGCTATAGATTTAAAATAATAAATATTAAAAAACAAAATAAAAATGTATGTATAAAATTAAAGTCTGGCAATTAAATTGTATGATTATATGACTACATATCATTTGAAACAATTTATATACTTAGTTTTCATTATGAGATTAAGTGATCTATTAAACTATTTGATAAACAATTAGCTACATTTATTAAGCATCTTTTGAGAGGTTTAATCATAAGCATAAAATCAAATTAAACAATAAAAATATACACAGATATATGGCTTTTATTATGTGGTAAAATATTATGGCTGGATTATATGGATGGTTCTTTTATACTTGAATAGACAATAGTTATATAACTAACATGCATGTATACTATGTAGTGCTTATCATACTAAAGTTTAGGTGAATTAATTGGTCGAGGTAAATATATATGACTATACTACTTGATATTACTTATATAGGTAGGTTTGATCGTTTGACATGGGCTCGATAATGTGGTTAAATTTAAATATAGAATATACTATGTAGTAGGTACTTAAAATATTACTGTTTTTAGGTGAGTCAATTATGTACCCATATTCATAGACAAATTATAACTTTTTATGTATTTAATCTGGCAGTTTAATTGTATAATGGTATGACTATCCTATTAAACTATTTATGAATACTATTTTATTATCTACACATTTTTTAAGCAACCCACCTATATTATTAACAAAGGCTGAATTATAAGGTTACTTTATACTTGAATCGACAATAGTACAATAAAACTAACCTACTTGAATAATATTTAGTACCCTCTTAATTCATTACAGTTTTTAAGTGACTTGATTGATCGAGGAAATTATACATTTTAATGCTGTAGATACCAATATTTTAATAACTAATAGATCTTCATGTATATCAATATAGTCTGGTAGTTAATTGTATAATGATATGCCTATACTGTTTGATATTGCTTATGTAGGTACGTGTAGTTATGAGTTATTTAATAATATCGTTTTTAAGTAAGTATTTAATGAACAACTATATTATTAGTTTAGCGGCGTCACGTCGTTATTACTATATACAGGCTTGAATATATGCGTCGGAGTGTTAGATTTTTTTCGCGTATCACGGTTTAAAAGTCTAGATTTGACTGCTGTTTTCACCGAACTCGCTAGGTAGGTATGTAAGTTTAGGCGTACGTGCGGATGACTTCAGGTCCGTGGTTTCGATTCCGGCAGCCGGATTGTCGTAAATTTGGCAGCGGCCGTGATAAATCCTTTATCTTTTTCGTGTTTTTTTTTTTGTTATTCACCTTTCGCTATCACGTCCGATTTATCATATTATTCGTATTTAGAGTAATTTTACGATTTTTTTCAAAATTCGAGTATTACTGTCTTTACGGCTTCCGTACGGTACTGTTGAAACCTGATTCGCCTTCCCTGCTTAATTAAGGTCGCGTGCAGCCCAGGGACCGATTGACATCGCGGAGAGCGCCGCTGTCGTTTGCTAACCATATACAGGCTTGAATATGCGCTCGAAACGTTTTGAATTTATACTTAATTTGGTGTTTTCGGTGACAGTAATGAACGCTGTTCGCGATTCGACGTAGTCAGATTGCCTACTTGACAGCTACTTGCATACGAGCGAATTACACTCCCACTGCATTCGATCCGCTGCAAGCGGATGTCCGTTTGAGAATCGACTTTCTTTCTTCCCAAATGACTGATAACTAGACACTCAAACTCAGAATCCGAATTTCCGATTTCAACACACACTTGAACATCCGGACATACCGACGCCGGGGCGTGGT
>SSSL01000133.1:0-15957 GCA_008086715.1 Sitobion miscanthi
TATTTACCGAATTACCTATTTAATTGATATCATAGTGTGTACGTAATCATATATAGTACGCGTCGTATAAATATAATAATATGTATCTATAATATGTGAGCGACCGCCGCGTCACATTAATAGTAATAGTAATAACGCTGCGCGTGTAGTAATACGTCAAACATCGAGCGCGTGACCAAGAACGGCGTGCGACAATATATATATATGACTACGTATATAAATAACTCTAAAAAGCCCATATAGATCTTGTGTGGTTATATGGAATAACACCACAAAATTACAATAACAACACATATATGTTGGACATCCGGCGCGTGTGCAAAAGCGTGTGACAATCCCACGCTAGGCCTAACCGCAGGACGACCATGTACGGTTGTACAGAGTAAAGTAGGGACAGAGACTGACCCAACGAGGAGAGTTGATGGACAAGCGTTCATCAGACGAACAATTGACCAACTCACGAACAGTCACTAGTTTTAATATTGTCACAACTCGCTAGCTACAATTTAATTATCTTAGACTTAGAATATTTTTACAAATATTATAATAGAATAAATAATAAAACACTTAAATTATTACTATCGTATCAAGTTATTTAAATATCACCATCATCCTATTCAACTATTGGCTGCGGCACGTTACAATGGGATTAGCCTTAAATTCAAAAATAAATATGACCACGTAAACGAACTAAAGGCACCAAACAAAAAAATTGGTCAAATCGCTTATTCAAATTTTAATAGTCAGTTCATAATCTATTTAATAACAAAGTCAACATTTTATGAAAAATCAACATACAAATCATTATTCACCACGTTAAAGTTATAAAAAATATTTTGCAGTACATATAACATTAATAAGATAGCAACACCCAAAATCACTTTCGACTCAGAAACATTAAACTGGTTAATTATTTTAAATATGATGAAATACGTTTTTTGTGACACAGAAATTGACATAACAATTTCTATATTAATGCCATCACAGCATATAATATCACTGGTAGAGCCTATTAACGTTCATTCGTTGCAAACGCGTGATGATTTTTTACAAAGCATAACCGGAGCAATTCTAAATCCCGAGTTATCAGAAATAAAATGGGTCAGGAAGGCGAAATCGTACGTAATAAACGATAATGACGGACTCATGTATTATAGGGGTATGTATAGAGGTGTTCAAAAGTTAGTAATAGCATTGCCAACTAGTTTAATCAAAGAGGTTATCGAACATTTTCATAACGAAAAAATGTCGGGTGCACATTTAGGTGTTCATAAAGTGTATAATAAAATACGATCGCGCTATCATTGGTCTACTACGCAAAAAGATATAAAAAATTACGTAATTTCGTGCAGAAAATGCCAACAACGTAAACCGGATAAACAACCAGTAGCTGGGATGTTACAATCAAATAAGATCTTAAATGGAGTCCCTTTCCAAGAGATTTATATTGATTATATAGGACTTATGCTAGGCTCATGAGGTTGTAGATATATATTAGTTGCTACATGTCGAGCAACAAAATGTTACTTTGCTAAATCATACAAAAACGCGGATGCTAAATCAACGACAAAATTGTTGTTAGAATTAATACTAACATATGGCCCACCCAGAGTAGTAAGATCGAACAATGGCCCGCATTTTACGGCAAAAGTAATTTCACAATTATTGGTAGCTTTAGGAATTGAAAAGAGGGAGGGTATAGCTTATAGACCAACGAGTCAGGGACAAGTAGAAAGACAAAATCAGATGATAATAGATATGATACCACCATATGTTGCAGAAGGTGAAAACTGGACTGATGTTTTACCTATCGTATTGCATGCATATAACACGGCTACACACCACTCAACGGGATATACTCCATTTTATTTAGTACACGGCTACGAGCCTAGTTAAATTTTAGATATTGCAATTATTCCATCAAATTTAAATCATTCCACCATTATACAGCTACAAAAATTAAATTCAATCCGTGAAAAATTACCTGATATTTTACAAAAAGCGTTTAAAAACAAAAAAATTACGCGGACAGAGGGAGAAGAAAACAAGATTTTTATGTGAGAGAAAAAGTTTTAGTAAAGATTAATGTAAGACAAAATAAATTTTCGGATAGATATGAAGGTCCTCACACAATATTAAAGAAAATTAATCCAGTTACATATTAAATTGAGATAGATAAAAATGGGAAAAAACAAGCTGAGAAAAAACACATTCAACAAATAAAAAAATATAGAGATCGATCGCAAATAAAAAACGTGTACTATTATAGTTAGAAATAATAATTATTTAAACATTTAAGTATAGGTGAGATATTATATTAGATAAGTTACTTATAATTTGTAAATAGAAGTCAAAACATGTTTATGGGGGGTGTATAATCTTAGTGAATTTAATTAGGTATATTTAAAGACAGTTGGGTCTCTCACAACATATTATTTACCACGTTGTAAATAATATTATATACTAACATAACTAACATAACTATATCATGCTGAAGTGATGTTTAACTCTCATGGTGTAAATAACCGACCTGGACGCCTGGCGATGGATAGTTATGAGAGAGTCTACAGTTAGGTAGTCGATATAGTCATAGTCGGCGGTCGATAGTAGAACTCGAGGGCTGACAACGACCTGAAGAGGACCCGTGGACGACCGCCTCAACCCACATTGGACATCGGCACCCACGTCACACCCGGAGTTATAATTTATAAGTATACTTTCGATGTTGTAACTTGTAGTAGATAATAATAATATACATTAATATTCAATAACAGATATACATATATATATTACGTCGAGTACTTTGCTTCACATAAGATGACCCTGATCCCTAGTAATAATATCACACATCGAGGTCGAGTCTCCGAGACCTCGTTAATAAAAACAAAACGACACCTGAACGGGTAAGAGCCCAGGTGAAGAGGAGACGTTACAATATGTAGATAACTCACGATTGGCCGCCGATTTTGTCTTGTACTGAATGTTCTCTTAGCAGTATCGACGCATGCATTTTTGTACCTCAATATTATAATATTTTTTTATACTAAAACAGTTAAGTGTTGTTTTTTACAGATTTTTGTTGCAGGCTCGAATAGCCAAGTATTTAATTATAATCTTATTATTGTGAGCCATAAGGGCCATTTATTATACATATTGTAACTCAATTTACTTTAAATTCCGCGGCGCAAATCGCCTTATTATTATAATATATTTGGTGTGCGCGAATCGCCACGAATTATTATATAATTTGTTCTTTTTATATTATTATTATTATTACCCGGCGCGTATCGCCAGTGTTGTTTTTTTTATAGCATAGGTATGAGACCAGCTGGCCAGTCTGCAGCGCTCCACAAATTGTGAGTTATTCTTATTACTATTATTATTTTTACTATTACCCATTTCGTATTATAATTATTAATTGTTATGCCAGAAGGGCCGCATAGTATTATCAATTTATCATTATTCTGATTGATCAATAGGACTACATATCATTGTAATATTATTTAACGAATTTATATACCTACAGCTCAAATAGCTGCACATAATATTATACCTTAACTCTGTTGAGCCTGAAGGGCTAATTTATATTATAATTTATTCTTTTTTGGGCCAGAATGGCCATAATATCATACATTTATAGCGTTTAGCCATAAGGGCTGCGATTCATTATATTATATATTTTTACACCATTATTGTGTTGCTGTGATTTATTGCATTATTTATATTTGTTAGGTATTTATTATTATTACGGCAACTCATTTATACCTGCAACTGTTTTACCATTTTTCCTTATTATTAATTACTATAAACACACCTACTATTGTACACACCAGACACAAATACACATATTACACAACACACACTACGTAGCTCGACAATAATTGCCCGGCGATCCCGACCACTGCTGTTCGAGCTACCACACCACTACACACCCAGCTAGTCCTCTACACTTTTAAGACTTAGGTGCTACTGGTGCGCAAGTAAGTTGGTGTTCGGGCGCGCGTATTAATATTATATGCTCCCGACCCGCACAACAACATCATGTCTAAAATATTTATAGTATTATACAACTAGTTTGAAAATCAATCCATCAATCATATTGCGTTAGATATTAAACGCAACTATACACTATAACAGAACATTTGAGTAGTGATTTCATCATTTTTTTATAAAGCATATAGATTGATACATGTAAAGTATCAGTAATAGGCATCCGTGTATTAAATAACTGTATAAATAATACATTTCCTTTATTTTGTATAAAATAAATGTTGGACTATGTGTATAAGATATGCATTAAAAGTAATTGAATTATAATTTGGTTTTCTATATAATATAAAATCATTAAGTGAAAAATTATCACCGCTTGATTTAGGTACATTTTATTTTGTTTTTACTAATATGTGATGAAGAGAACTATATAATAATATGCTTTTTAATATTGAAACCATGGAATTTAAATATGATTTTGTTTCATCTTTGAAATAAAAATGATTTTTTATATAATGCTTTTAAGAACATGATATTCTAGACCTTAAGCTGTATTAGAATTGTGTAATGGATATGTGTCATATCTATTGTTATAGTCAAATGGTGGCCATGCGTTAAGATACATTTAATAACTTAATTGCATTTATGCCTTTCACAGTAATTAGGCAGGGGTATGAAATTTTTTATAATATAAAATGATTTTAACGAAATTATGATATTTTTTACTAAAATATTGTGATATTTCCGTAATATGCTTTATTGAATTTATTATGATTTTTTTACTTATTTTAGCAAGATGCCTATTAACACAGACGGCTATGTTTTTATCAAAATTAGTATATTTTAACGTATATTCACATTGATGAGTATATTTTTAGGTTTCAGCATGATTTCTACCTTGTATATAACAAAAAATGAGTAAATTATATATGAATAGGTACTATATTGCATTGAATTGTTGTATATTGGATATCGTCGTATCAGTATGCAAGGCAACGTTGTGATATATTATTTCATGTGTTTACTGTAAATATATAATAATTAAAACATATTTAAGAATTTAGGTATTAAATAAATTAGATATCGAAAATATTTGATGTAAATTATTATTTGAGATATTCGATCGAGTCTATGCATGCATGAATGCTATTTAACTAAATATATATGATAATGTATGCATGAATGATGTGTATAATAATATAGTATTTTCAATGAAAATAATAATATATAAAAACTTCATATTCATACTAAAATTAGCAGGTATTAAATCAGGCTGACAAGACTTGGTCATCGGCGCACTTCTTCACCTGGATCTCTACTTGTTGGCCTACAGCTTAAGTTAACCTAACCTAATCTAGTGGAGGAGCGGAGGGGGAAATATAGTCGATCATGTATGCGAGTGGTTGTGATTTTCGAATTGAAACCGTTACAACTGATAATTATGTATTGTATGATCTTTAATGTATCTCGAGTTAAACAAATAACGTATGAATTCAACATACATAGTAATATTGAATATAGCTAGCCTATCAATGAATTTGAATAACGAAATAAATGTACCTGCATACATGAGACTGATTTTGTTGGTGGATTGTTTTCTTTTGTTAATGTTTTGAATTTTGTTAGCTATAGGTATTAAAGTTAACATTAAAAACTGTAAATAGTGAATAGTTTACATTTGAAGATATGCATACTATGGAAACTTTGAAAAAATAAACTACATTATAGGACGCCACACCCGCATGTGTTGTCTCCAACTTACAAACGAGTAACCTACCAAATGTTCGCTCAATTTATGACGTTAGCCTAAAAATTAGAGTGAATCGACCAATAATAAAACTTGATGGTAAGAACATTATCTGTGTTAGGTCATAGCGTGTGTAATAAATGTAAATTAAAATTGCTCATAACTCACTTAAAAATTGAAGTATCGTAAAAAAACTTCCAACAAAACACTGATAATATTCTCACCATCAAGTTACATAATAAGTCGATTCACTCTAATTTTTAAGCTAAAGGCATAAAATATGAATTTCTGAGCGTAAATTTGGTATGTTACGCGTTTGTAAGAAGACAATACATATAGACAATACGTGTTTTTACGATAATTCAGTGTTTAAGTAAGTTATATCGTATATAATAAATGCAAATTAAAAATACTCATAACTAGAGAGCGGATCTTTAGGTTTTTACATATTATTATTAGATTTATGCAGCAAATTGAGGATGAAAAATGTGGACGATTTATCTATCGCAGAGTTCTTAAAAAAAAAATTATTTTGCATATTATAGCATATTTTGGAGATTGGAGAATATTTGACCTTTTTTTCATATTTTAGAATATATTATTATTGTTCATAAAAAAATCATATATTTTGTTAATTTCTCGAATTGTGATTTTTTTTATCGTGAAAAAAATTAATTGATTTAAGAATAATATTTTTGTGTTGAGAATATCATTTGGCGGCAGCACTTTTCAGTAATATTGTGTATTTGTGAATTTCAAACTAGTCGCGGTGAGCGTTTCCGGTTTCGATCGCACAGTACGGGGCACCACGTTATTTATACTATAATTATAAAAATAAACATGGATAACCCATGGTCTTCCTTAATCGCGTCGCCGCCACCGCGCCAATCTATTGAACACCGTCACACCGACTGCACTTATTAGAATTATTCATTGAAATTGGTAATACTCGTATTTGTTGACTCTGTTAGTCATTAGTTCGTCATTTATTTGTTACTTTCGTTCCGTGATACATGATAGTACCTACAGTTTACTAATTTTGTTTTGTGTTACCATTTTTCTTTTTTAAAATGCCAAAACATAACAATTTAAAACATTTACATGCACAATGGATAGAGCCGTATAATAAAACAAACAATGCTGTATTTACGACAGATGGCTATGTAGTTATTGTCAAGCTTGCGAAAAGAAAATTACTTGCAACAAAAAATCTCAGGTAACGCAGCATGTTTCGACAACCTTTCACAAAGATGCTTTAACTCGTAAAACAAATAAAAATAAAAACATTATTTTTATGGATGTTAAGCCTGAAGAAACTAACAGTTTTAATAAAGACCTTTGTTTGAGTTTAATATCAGCTAATATACCGTGGGCAAAGTTAAAAAATCCAATATTTCGTAATTTTTTAGAAAAGTACACTTCAAAATCTATTCCTAATGAAAGTACTTTGCGAAAAAATTATCTCGGTTCATTTTACAATGAAACTTTGTCTACGATAAGAGAGATTATTGGAGATTCGGATATTTGGTTTGCTGTAGATGAAACTACCGACATTAATGGCGGTATATTGCAAATTTGTTAGTTGGTGTATTAAAATGTAATACTACTACTCATCCCTATCTCATAGCATGCAAAGAACTTCAAAAAACTAATCATTCAACCGTATCACGGTTCATTAACGATGGTTTGAAATTATTGTGGCCATCTGGGGGACACGATGAAAATGTAATTTTGATGTTATCAGATGCAGCGCCATACATGGTGAAAACAGGGGAAGTATTAAAAGTGTTTTATCCGAACATAATTCATGTGACATGTGTGGCACATATGTTGAATAGAATTGCAGAAAAAGTGAGAGATATTCATCCCAATATTAATAAATTAATTAATAATGTTAAAAAATCATTTTTAAAAGCACCATCTCGTGTTCAAATTTATAAAGAATTACTTCCAGGCAAGCCTTTGCCACCTGAACCAATTATAACAAGGTGGGGGACCTGGATTGAAGCTGTTATATTTACTTCACATAACTATGAAGGTATTAAATCGGTTTTTGAAAGATTAAATGATGATCTGTCAGTTTGTGTTCTAACTTGTAAAGAATTATTAGTTTGGATTCAATTAAAAACGATTTGACATTTATCCAAGTTCATTTTTCTGGTCTTGTTTATGCAATTAAAAATTTAGAAGCATCTAATCTTACTTTAATACAATCATTGGAGATAGTGAAAAACATTATGTCAGAATTGACTAAAATTCCAGGAGACAAAGGTATTATAATTAAAACTAAAGTAACTCAGCTTTATGAAAAGAATAAGGGATATCAAATGTTGGAAAAAATTGGACTTGTTTATTCAGGGAATAATGAAAAACAACTTCCTGAAAATTTAACTCCTAACTTAGTTGCTAACATGAAGAACGCACACATTAACATCAGTTGATGTAGAAAGGTCATTCAGTTTATACAAACATATTTTAACAGATAGAAGAACAAATTTAACTCCCGAGCATATGGAACAATACATTATTGTAAACTCTTTTCACAAGGTTAGATCTTAATAAATTTTATTGTTTTTATTATCTACTTAATACTTTGTTTTTTTTATATGATAATAATTTTACTATATTTATGTATTTTTTATTAATTGTATTAACTTGAAAGTCGACCAAAGAAATGGTTCAGAGCAATTACTTGCTGTTTTTATTCATTATTTTGGTTTTAAATAAATTATACCTAGGTATGTATCAGCTATTTTTTTTTTTACATTTACTAAAGAAATGATTCACAATAAAAATTAATTAAGTAATGCATTTATTAATATTTAGTTCATTTTACTATATACCCATGTAATTATTTTATAATAAATTTCTCTAAGAATTACTATATTATGTTTAATTTCATTGCCAAAGAAATAGTGTACAGCAATTGGGTATTTATTTAATCATTCAATGTATACAATTTCTCATTGTAACAAGTTAGGTTAGGTTTTGAATTATTTTTAATTTAAAAAATCATAAACTTATGCATATTTATAAGTTAAAGGAATATTAAGAGAATATTTTAGGGTTTTATTAGAGCATATTAGAATCATATTTTAAGATTTTAAAAACCTAAAAATCCGCTCTTTACTCATAACTCACTTAAATACTGAAGTATCGTAAAAAAACTTCCAACAAAACACTGATAATGTTCTCACCATCAAGTTTCATTATAAGTCGATTCACTCTAATTTTTAAGCTAAGCCCATAAAATTTGAATTTCTGAGCGTAAATTTGGTATGTTACGCGTTTGTAAGATGACAACACATATATGTGTGGCGTTCTCTTAATTGAATGTTTTTACTGTTGAAATTTTCTAAAAAACAGACACACATATTGGCTATTTTAAATTGTTCAACAAAAATTTATATTGGACTTAAATTTTTAATTTCAGTATCAAGAAAATAAAAATGATATACAGACCAAGCGTATTTTTTATAGTTGTTTACTATTGTAATAATAGTTCAATAAAACTCTTAGGGGCTTTCATTTGGTTAGTTATTATTTATTTTTCAAAACTAAAACATAATTTGAAAAATTGTAATGTGGAATGTATTGTAACTAAGCCCTAGGATCAGATACAAAGGTATGGATGAATTCTCATTGAATTCAGTAGGTAAGTGAAAACTATATGCATCTAGTCGTTTTATCAAAATATATCACGTCTAATCCTTTTTTTCGGGTTTTATCCTATCTAAAATACACCAGAAAAACCCCCTTCCAACTTAGGCTTAGGCCAACTGACATACAGTGCATACTGAAAATTTGTTATATTGGAAGATTTAGATAAATACAGAAGTAGTAGCAATATATGTGTTTATAGTATTAGCATTAAAATTGGTAATTCAAAAACATTTATTTTACAACTTTTGAATCTGAATTTCGTGAGATAAATATCACAATAATAACAACTTTAATTCAGGTTTATTGAGACATAACAAATAGTTTACATTCTTTAAACATGGTTGTGGAAATATACTGAATCTGCTTCAATTTGAATAATATCTGTCTTATCATAACTATTTGGCATATTTTCGTTTGGCAGGCGATGTCTAGATATGATATACAGACCGTCAATACAGTAACTACGGGGTGAAAGATGAGACGTTTCGATTTCAGTTGAATTAACAAAATGTACGGACAATAAGAAACGCAATGATATAGATCGAATCAATAACAAACAATGTATCTTATAGTTACTAGGTTACAATAGTTTAGTTGTTTATATTGTATAAATATATAAATTTGCCTCTTAGAACGTAACATTATATTAAATTAATCATGCCAATAAATAAAAAAAATTCTTTTTATGTATTTATTTTGTTAAAATCATAAAACAAAATTTAAGGGGGCTGCAGCTGATGAAAAAAAAGTGACTTTTAAACAAATAAACTAAACAAAACTGGGATAATTTGGTTTGACAGATTTTAATTATGAAAACGGATTATGATTGATCAACAAGTTCACTAGGGAACGATCGATGTGATTTTGAATTTTTTTTTTCCAACTGTGATATCCAAGAATAATAATATTGAAAAAAAAAGTCAAGTATTGAATAATTATATCTATGACCATCCTTCATTATGATTTTTTTTTAAATTTTATTGAATAGTTCACCAAATTTAAAATGATTTTACTTAACATTTAATATATAAATAATATTATGTCCGCTAAAAATATCCATTCAAATATTTAAAATAAGTAATAAATAAACAGTGAAAAATATGTTAGTAGACAGCTGCATATTAGCATACAATTAAATTGCTTATTACATTAAAATTAAGTTATTTTTATTTTATTTTCAAAAAAAAAACAGTTAAAAACAATATTCTAATACAGTTTTTTTTTGTTTTTTGCCAAAAATGTAAAAAATACACCAACTTTGGTAATAACTGATTTATTTTAGAAACAATTTTTAATGTAAATACTTTTTAATCCAACCAATATTAATTGTTGTATATAGGTTTATATTATGAAAATAATCTTAATTTAAATTATCTTTACTAGTACCTAATGTTTATTTATTTATTAAGATAAGTAGAAAACCTTTATATTTAAACCATTCACTGATAATTTATTTTTGTTTTAGATAGTAAAGTGATAACTGAAAAAAAATAATAAATTATCATATCTGAGTTTCCATTAAATGGAATATATTTTAAATCAACTTAAACTTATATTAAACATGTCAGTAAAATTGATTGATCTAATATTTTGAATTAGGTACCAATTAAATTTAATCTATAAATGTATAAAATGTATAAATATACAATAAAAAAAGGTGGGTAAGTGGATGTCGCTCTGCTGTATAGTAGGTTACAAGTGGGTCACTGTTATTGATGGTGTTAAATTTGAATTTAATGATATAATATCATTGTATAAGAAAAGACGATTCTG
Organism: Sitobion miscanthi; assembly: GCA_008086715.1. Taxonomy (NCBI): domain Eukaryota; kingdom Metazoa; phylum Arthropoda; class Insecta; order Hemiptera; family Aphididae; genus Sitobion; species Sitobion miscanthi. The sequence goes on from SSSL01000133.1 coordinate 11,174, forward strand.
AGTGAAAACGGTCAGTCAGCCTATGATATTACCAAGTATATTTGATGATATTATTGTGAATAAAGTAATTTATATATAACCTATTTACGTGGGGCCTTATTTTCAATTTTCAATCCTTAGCTATAAAAGTTAAACATTTTATAAATTTTTAACTACAAAATAGTTATTAAATTATAAATTTCGTCAAAATTTGAACTTTAAATGCTTATAAAATGAAATTGTGCCTATGTATTTTTAATATTTTTCAACTGCTATTAGAACGATAAATCAGGAGCCTTATATTACATTTTCACGCTTTTTTACCCAACAAATAAAATTTTATTGATATTTATAGAAAAATAACAAAAAAAATTGAAAACTGATGATGTCCGTAAACAGCTCAAAAAGAGTCAAATTATTTTCAAAATTTTATCGTGTATAGAAAATGTTATAAATACACTCAGTAAAATTTTCAAGAATCTATAGTATTACGTTTTTTAATTAAAACAAAATAAGAAAATCGTTACATGAGATATCGAGTGAATATCAAATATTGTAAACATATTTCAAAAAAATTTTGCGTAAAAAACCTATCCAAATGGTCAAAATTATAAAACAATTTTAGCTTAATGGATTATTTTTAAATCAATTGAGACAGTTCATTACTGCATTTGGCGTGATCTCAGAAGCAACTATTTCAGATAGTGTCAACTATAACAAAACTATTTAAGTTTCTGTACATAACGGTCGAAAACATAGCTCACGACTTCAATCACAATGCCCAATATAATGTTCCAATATTAATTTTGAAAGCAGATTTGAATTTGTCACTAAAATATTGACAGTTTAATTTTTCTGATTTTAATTTTTTTTTCACTTAGAAATTTACTAACAAAAAGAGTAAAAATAGATCATATTCATAATTCAAATTTAAATATATTGATATAGAATATGAAAAATAAACTACAGTCAAAGCATAGTAAATTTAGTAGATATTTCAAATCTGCTTTCAAAATTTAAATCGGAACATCCTACTAAGCGTAGTGATTGAAGTCACGGGAAGTATTTTTTGAAATAAAATGTTTGTAGTTTTATAAAGTAATATTGGGTGACATGTGCATGCACGTATGTAAAATTGCAGACGCACATGTCCGATCACTATGATGCCTCTATACAATGTGATCGGTACTACGAATTACACATACTAATGTTCATTTACTTTCAACACATTCACAAGACCCATATAAACTGAAATATAAAATACCTAATTTTTACTCCATATATTGGATTACGCTCCAGCCTCCTGAACACCTAAAACCCTTTAACATTAACTGGCTCTTAACTTGAGCCGCATTGATGGTGCGTATTATATATTTGATAGGAATATAAAATATTATATAGACGCACAATTCTTTTTTCTTTCCAAGATACGCGTTACGTTCAGCAGAATCATTCATGTGTAGTTGTTGTGTCGTTTGATTTAATGTCGGAGCGAATATTATGAAACTAATCAAGCGTACAAACTATTACTATAATATTTACTTATTATTTTTAATATTACCCATTTCGTATTATAATTATACATGAATTTATACAAAATATATACAAAATATATTATTTATACAGTTATATATACTAAATGGATGCTTATTACTGGTACTTTTCATGTATTTTCCTATATACTTTGTAAAATAATGATGAAATCACTTGTATATTACCATCACAAGCTTGGAAATATATTTGAAAAAATCATGATTTTTAGTTAAAATCGGTAAAAATATCTTAATTTCTCCCAAACCAAGTGTACAAACCACTAAACAGTGAAAGAAAATTGATATGATTAAACGATGCTAAAAAAAATATTATCTCTAAGTTCAACCCTCAAATGTTTGATCCAACAAAATATGAATATTATATAATACCTATAAATTGACGATTATAATAAAAATATTATGTTCAAGTTATCTATTCCTAACTAATCCTGCATAATATTTATGTTGTTTTGTTATCAGAATTACAATGATGACAAACCTTATAATGGCCTTGCGGCTATTTTGTCTGTTCGGGTTAGGACTTGGGATGAAAATACCTCAACTCAACCCTTACTGGGACAATATTAACAATTACTGTGGCTCGAGGTTGGCAAAGAAACTGGAAGTAATTTTCAGAGGGAAATAATAAATATAATGAGTTACCTAGTGAGTTTTTAGTTTTTCATTTTTAAATACTTAAAGTTTATACAATTCTCCGACCATGGTCAAATTCCTCTTGCCATAAAAACGAGAAGTTTGAACAAATGATGACTCGCATATTATATGATATAATAGTATTTCGAGTGCACTCTGGGCAATATTTTCTAGCATAATGAATATAGACTTAATGCCTTAGTACAAATACATTCGTTTTAGCTTTTGATATCTCTAAACTGGTATATTGACATGCACATTTATCGTTTATAGCTGGAAAGGAACAGCTTCAATCAGAAATCGGAGACGATTAGGATTACCACTTATCGTCCATGTATGTTGTACACTGTCCTGCACTAGACAAACACTAAGAATACATTGTGCTCCGGGTGCCTAATAGGTACCTAACCAATACAAATAATAAATGACCAAATTGGTTAGATCCATCCATTGATCAGCGTCAACTAGTTTCATTCCATTTTATAAAAATTGATGATTTTTTTCAGATCACTTAGAAAATGTTGTAATAAGTATAGAATATAATTTGTAAATACAGTTTTGTTTTATTTTAATAAACCGTGTATATTGTCTATCATCTATTTTAATTGAACTTGGAAATTTTAGATTTTGATATTATGTATTTTTTATACTTGGGTATAAATAGGAGAGATTATAATAAATTAGTATTCAAGTTTGTCGCAGCACTAGTACATGTTAAAACCATATAATATTAACTGTACTCTACGATTTCTGTCAGGAGTCAACAGACACTATAGGGATAAAAAAAATCTATGAATGTTTAAAAATGGTTACCTATAGTTTACTTAAATATTATAACTGCATCAACATATTTTTTATGTTAGGTACTAATATTTATGCCAAAATGTGGAAGCAAATATAATTATATTGTTAATTCGAGAATAATGGTACCAAAATCTGCTACAATAAAAATGTAGGTACTTGAGTATTAACGAATCGTATAAAATGACAACAGTGTTAATTTTGTAAAATCTGAATAAACATTCATAGACAATTTGTTATCATGATACTCTAAAGTCTAAAACATTTCAATCACAAATCATAGGATGATTAGACTGAATTATTAATCAATATATTAAATTAATTATTAGTTTAATTCATTACTAAATAATAATATATTTTTTGATTTTTTGTATTGTACTTACATAATCGTGTCAAATTGAGATGAGTTCATAAATAACTACTCGAATTTAAAAAAACTGGTGATCAGTATCTGTTTTCGATACAGTACATTTCATATTAGAAATAATACAACATTTATCTTATTATATTTGAATTAAACATAAATATTTTTATACATCCATACTTTTCATTTTAACCATATCCACTAGTCTATATATTATAATTACCTAAACTCGCTTATATATAAACATAGCTTATATACACATACATGGATTATAGGTATTTAAAAGAAAAAAATAAATCTCTTACTGTTATTATTATTATACTATTATTCGTTAAGTGCAGTAGGAATTATTTATATATATAACAATAGTAGAAACTATTATCGAGCCATCACTTAGTTCCACAGTTACATAATGAACATTTGAAACATGGTACGATATGCAAACCCGCATTAAATCATATAACATATTCAACATTACAAACACCTAAACATATATAGATTACATAAATATATTAGGTATATACAATAGGTATATAGACATTCATATATACACATCAATAAGCCACCTACATATAGACATACACGTATATTACTTACATACACACATACTTGTATATATCCTTACATATTCTTATATATATATACAGTATTCATACATACATTTAAATATATATTTACTTAAACAGCATTCACGCATGCATAGACTCGATCGATTATTCTAAATAATAATTTACATCAAATATTTTCGATTTATAATTTATTTGATACCTAAATTCTTAAACATATATTAAGTTTTATATATTTACAGTAGATACATAAAATATATCACAACATCGTCGTGCATACTGATACAACGATATCCAATAAACAGCAATTAAATGCAATATAGTACCTCTATATAATTTATACATTTTTTCGTTAAATACGTAGGTAGACTTTATACTGAAACCTAAAAATATACTCATCAATGTGAATATACGTTAAAATGTACTAATTTTGATAAAAATATAGCTGTCTGTGTGTAAATACAGAAACCTTGCTAAAATCAGTAAAAATATCATAATTTCGTTAAAATCATGTAATATTATAAAAAAATATCATACCCCTGCCTAATTACCATCAAAGGTATAGGTACATACAGTTTAGTTATTAAATGTATCTAAATGCATGACCACCATTATAACGAGTTTAGGTAATTATAATATATAGACTAGTGGATATGGTTAAAATTAAAAGTATGGATGTATAAAAATATTTATGTTTAATTCAAATATAATAAGATAAATGTTGTATTATTTCTATCATGAAATGTACTGTATCAACGGACAAGTCGAAATGTGATAGTTTTATTTTTGCATTTAGTGGTCAAACTATACTCGAAGACGACGTCAAAGACCCTCAGAGTCAATATCATCTATTCTCCTCAGTCAGTATATCTACTAGTTACATACATT
>SSSL01000268.1:0-15467 GCA_008086715.1 Sitobion miscanthi
AGTTATAAGTAAAACAATATTCTTGCTTTTGGGCTCAGCCTATTGTCTACATTTATTGCTGTATTTAAAGTCTGTGGTTATTGATGTATTCAAACAATAACGTTGATGTTTCCGATCGATTAGTTAAGATTGTCGACATTAAAATAATCATGTATTGAATGACTTAATTTTTTGTTACAAAAATACATAGCATAAAATATTATGTAAACAAGATTAAATATTCAAGATAAAAATATGTTTTAAAAGGATAGGAATAATAGAAAACTGTTTTATTCATTAACCTCTAGGCTCGATTAAAATTAAAACCGAGAAATAGTTTTAATAATTTGGAATGCGTTTGAATACGAGATTGATAATTTCTTAGTCTCTTTGGAATTTTCCATCAGTTTTTCCTGTGTAGTATGGACACTAGAAAGTATTGTTTGTAATCTTTAAAATTAACTACGCTTAAAAAATATTGTTCAATTCAAATATGTAGGTAGTTCCGAGAATCATATTTATTTTATAAGCTATAACACTTTAACCAAAAATAGAGAAGAGAAAAAAGTGCTGGAAAGGGCTAGGACCACAGAATAACCAGAAGCGACACTCGCTGACTGCTGAGAACTCTAAATTCTTTTCAATTTGTTGGCAAACCAGTGTACCTATTTTTGCGTATAACAAAAACGTAAAATTTTTCATGTCTGGTTTGCCAACAGGTCAGTGCTGCAATTAGAATTCTCGGGGCCCCTTGAGATCTATGTATATAATATTCTCTTATAGGTTACCTATACAAAAATAAATACCTAATGATGGTGATTTTTTTTTAAAAAGCCTAAAAATATAATGCGAAGGCCCACTACCCAGTGACTAATGTATTATTATTAAAATATAACTACACTTTTAGTGTTCTTTTTTTATTATAAATATTAATTAAAGCTTTCGCCACACATAAAAGTAACTCAATAACAATATAACAATAAAACACTATAATAATATAATTTTATAGATAAATATTTTTATTTAATATATTTTATTTGATTTAATTATAAGATTACAATGCTATTATTTAAAAATTTAAATTAGATGCGGGGCTCCTGAGCCAACAATTAGTGGCACTGCAACAGGTGTTGCAAATCTGTTCCCTCCCCCGCATAAGAACCCATGTTAAACTCAAAAGGTGTCCCTTCTGGTTATTTTGTGCTAGGACAATAATTTTGTGATGAATGATAGTAATTAGTTGTTTCAAATAATACATCAATTAATACATCATGATTCATGTCTATATATTTAAAACGTTTCATATTGCTAAAATACTAAAAAACAGTTATGAATGATTTTTAAAAAATACTAGTTTTTTAGATTGATATTAAGCATCTTATTGTATATTAATTCTATTGGTTTTTGACTTTAGTTTATTAAATACACCACGTTTGAAAAAAGAACTAAGCCAGTTACTTAACAAACCGCCTTTTGGTATTAAGGTGAACGTAAAAGAAGGATCAACCTCTGTTCTAGAAGCTGGTAAGAGTTATATTATGTATATTTATTAAACTAATTTTGTTAGAATGTTAAGATTACAATTAATTTAATTATTAAAACATGTATATTCAACTGTTTTAGAACTTCACGGACCAAAAGATTCTCCATATGAAAATAGAATTTTCAACAGATAGAATTGCCAGTGAAGTAAATTTGAATTATTATTTGATATTGTATCTGAATGCTTATTAGTTAATTTTTACCTAATTGTGTCCCTATAGGTATCCATTTGAACCTCTTAGAGTAACATTCATAACACCTGTTTATCATCCAAACATAGACAGCGGCGGCAGAATCTGTTTGGACATTTTGAAAATGCCTCCATCTGGTGCATGGAAACCATTGATAAACATCGAAGGCGTATTGGTTGCGATATGCAATCTAATGAACTGTCCAAACCCTAATGATCCGCTGGTACTGGACATTGTATGTATTGAATTTATTGTTTCTTTGCAGTTTCTTATGTCTGTGTTATGATTTTTAGGCAAAAGAATTTAAGAATGATAAAGAAACATTTGAATCCAAAGCTAAACACTATACCAAAGAACATGCTACTTCAGTCACTGTATGATTATATTTTAATTTAATACATATCTAATATTCTTCTATTATTTTATAAGATAATACTTCAGCCAACTAAACTACTAGCAAGTAAATTTCCAACTTTGTAGGCTTTTCTTTATTAATTATTTATTGTGATTTAAAATTGGTTGGTTAATAACTATTGAACACCGAAAGAAGTTCATTAACATATTTGAAAGTATTATTGTAATCTATGTACAAACTGTTGTAATTGTATATTATTATTATTTATATTGTACCCTTTAAATTAGTTTGTTTATAACAGTCAAATGTGCAAGAAAAATACAATCTAAAATGCACTATAACATTTTATAAAGAAACAATAATGAATATAAACTATTGTCTTTAAATAATTTAGATTTTTAATTGATCTGATAAGTTTATTATGGTTCAATGAGTGATTTTAAATGTATACAATTTACTATAATTTGCAATTATAAAATTTATTATAAAATATATTTTTGTTCAGTGATCAAACGTCTATACAATAAATATATTGTTTTAAATTCTGTAATTATGTTTTAAATTCCCATTAAATATACAATATTTTATCAGTTTACTCTATAATGTACAATTAATTATCCTGAAAAAACGAATTAGTTAACCAAAAACTTTTAGAAGTATAATTTATTATGAATTAAGTATTTGCTATATTAGTTATAGACACGATTATCTACTAAGGTTGAGCATGGCACATTATCACATGTTGAATTGGCATGACTAGTAAACTAAAAGTGCTGGTAGTAGTCAAACCGATTTTAAAACATACAACAGATTGTAGTTTTGTACTAAAACATAAAAGCAGTGAAGTTTACTAAACAATTTTTTTAAGTAAAGATTTTGAATATTAAATTGTTTATTGATTCAACTTAGTTAGAATTATTTAAATAATAGATAAGTCTGTAAATTAGGTTTTTATAACATACGCTTAGGGAAACTAAAAAATTACATGAATGAAATGTTCAATACTGAAAATAAGTATTTTTAATTTTATAACATTTTTAACAGATTAAGTAATCACATTTTTTAATTGATCATTTGCACTCCCAATTATTCCATGAATTGTGTGTTAAATTTCTCAAATCTTAGAAAACATTAATTATCTTTATGCTATCAAATATATTAATTTTTTTAAAGAATTAATACTCTAATTATTAAAAAGCAATAAGCTAAAGCCTAGCAAGTTTAAGTAAGTAATTAATTTAATTTAATTTCAATTATTTCTTATTTTCTCTTGATATTTTTTTTTTTAATTTAAGGTTTTCTTGATAAGTGTATTGACATCATAGCATCATTTAAATTAAATAAACTGAAATATCTGTAGCCAATGCAAGTTGATGTTCTGCACATATATATTTGAGTCCAAATTACTTTCAAAAACTTCATCTATGACTTTCAAATACATTAAAATTTGTAGAATGTTTTGCAAAGAAACTTTTAACTTTACTGAGAAATTCAAACAAATAAATGTTTAGATATACAAGGTTACCTATTGATTTCAAAGTATCAGTTTTGCTGCAGGCTGCTCAATAATACCGTTTTTCTTAAATATTTAATGCATTTGTGATGTTTTTTTTCTTTTTAAAAATTGTTTTGTTAGATACATAGTTAGTATACAACACAATCTTTAATGTTAGTGTGTTCCTCATAACTGCCCATTGATGGAAGCATTTGATACGGTTTGCAAATACCTTCTTCAATTAAGGTATCTAACAGTGATTTGAGATCATTAATTTTTGTAGATCAGTCACTAGTTTTATCATGGAATATTTCACGCAAGTCGGTAAGTGATATCCATATTAGTAACAGTACAGTTTCCGTGTTTTGGTGGTTTAAGAACAGAATAAATCGATACAATTTTGTACAAATGTAAGAAAGTTGGCGTAGTGGGACTGACAAATTATACCAAAAAATGTCTAATACATAAAAATCAAGTATTTAATATAGGTACATAATTATTTAAATATTTTAAATAATACATTATTTAAATTAAAATCTAAAATATATAAATGTAAATATTTCTTATTTTATAAATACAAAAATATAAAACTAAATATAAATAATTATCTAATGTCTTATGTTTATGTGAAATATTTTTAGCAGATACAAAGATACTAATTGTACAATACTGTATTTATTCCCTTTTATACCTAAATATTATTATATTACATTTAACATATATATATATATATTAAATTGTAATTAAATTATAATATAATACGTATTAGTTTATTTGTATTACAAAATTAACTAATTATTTTTCTATCTACTATTAGAATGCAATGGTTTATCATTGCTTAAAATAGTTTTAAAAAATTAACAATACCCAACCAACGTCAATCAGTCTTCTTTTTATACTTACTTCTAATGGATCTTGGCACATATTTCTGTTAGAACATATTCAAATACACATTCTTCTAATAAATATTTAGAAAGGTCAATTGTCAATTGAATAGTGACACATGGACCTTGGGCAGTTGTTATTGTAAGGAAATCTTTGGGATCTATTTTATTGGTCTTCATTTCATCCTCCCACCCATTAAGATATGAAAGGGCATCCTTAAAATTCTGAAAAAAATTAATATTTGATTTTATTTTAGATCTAAATAGAAAATAATAAAATATTGTTTACTTTTGCGTACCTCTTTTTCGGAAGCAAACATCCAATTAGTTTGGCAGAAATTAGAGGTCAATGATTGCAAATATAAATACTAGAGCATGATCGGCATATTCTTTATGCCATGTACATTCTACACCTTCATCGCCACAATCGTCTATACCGGTATAATATATAAGATTTGATGAATTTACGGATACATTTTTTCTCATATTTACGCCATCAAATAATATAATGCCGTGTTTTTTTATAACTGACATTTGATCTGCTCTTATTTTTTAAGAAGTTGAAAAAAATTTGAATCAAAACGACAGGTCGTTTTAATAGTTGCCAAGTAATGTTTTACAGTTTTAGGATGCGAGAAAAGTAGTAAAACACTTTTCTTTATATATCTAAAAGCACTAGGTGACCGAATATTAAAAAGAAGATATAGCATGAGACAGTTGTGACTGTAACGTTTACTTATGAGATTTTTTAATTTATTGGCAAGAATTTACAATTATTTACAATGGATTTATAATTGTTTACAAATTTTCCGGATTCGATAGGTGAAAGTGGGGGGGGGGGCAACTTCATGTACGTCAAATTATATTATATAGAAATTATGGCTGTACTGCTGTAGGTACTTTTTATATTGTTTATATTTTCGTATGTCCATAGGTAGTGAAATATTTTGGAATTTTGTAGGTATGTTGTATGTATTCTTATTTTTATTCAAATTTTCATTTTGTACGTGAAAATTTAATTAAATATAAAATATATTATTATTCCTGAAAGTTTTCTGTGTTTACTTTAAATCTACTCTTCAACTAGTCATCAATCGGGGATCGTATACATATTGGAATAGGTAACTAATTCTATAAGATTTCTAGATATAATACCGTATAGGTATAAATTTTAATACGAATACTTGATCAATAAAACAGTTTGTTAAGTTATAGAATAACTGATTTCATACTTTAACAATAAGTCGATAACACACACACACACACATTTTATTTTACATTTTAATTTATATAAAAATATAGAACTCATATACCTAATTCACACCATTTATACAATATTAAATGCACAAGAGTATACACCGATAGTTTAGATAAAATTTCATACAAATATTGTATCTCCGTTAGGAACATACCCAAATACCGATAGTGCTATTGCTATATAATTCTAGTTTGCAAACCATGCATAATTTCTCTTTACAGTATTCATGTGTTATATTTGAGCCAAATCGAACACCTTAAATATTATCATTAGCATGTATGAAAATAGAGTAATATAATATACATTTATAATACAATACTATTAGACATTTAGACTAGTCTGATATAAATAATATTATAGATACTTATATTTTTATCCAATCAGATGTTCAGTCAAATATTGTAAGGGATTACCTAAGAAATTCATAGCGCTATACATTTTTGTTTATTTATATTACACACATATACACATAAACTTAAGCAGTATAAAGTATTTACACACACATACTTGTATACAAAAATACATATTCTTATTTACTAAAACTTCAGTATCTAATCATACATACAGTGACGTACTGGCGTTCCAATGGGGTAGGATAACGGGCAATTAGCCCTTGACTTTAGAGAGCCCTTCAAGAAAAGTCACAAATTCAAAAAACAGATCACCATTACTGCAAAATCAAAATAAAATATTATCTTTTTAAAAAAAATAATGTATATAATTAATATACACATATTACATTGGTTACAAAAAAACCAAAAGTATACCATGTACAATATAAACACAATTTCCACAAGCTGCGTAAATTAATTTTACTTTAATATTAAACTATATTATAATAGCTATAAAATAAAAACCAATTAAATAACATGACAAATACTTTTATTCATATTAAGTCTGTACATCTAGGATTATGACAGTATAGCCATCTTGTTTTTACAGGTATATTTTTTTTACTTAAACTCGCTATAATTTTTTCATTAAATCATTAATTTACTGATAAGTTTTATTAATATGATTATACTTAGATAGGTAACTAAGTATAAGTATGTATTGTATTAAAAATGTATATAGTTACTTATTCTGTATTTGTTATTTTTATTTATTTTAATACCTATGCTATTATCAAATAAGATTAATTTTTAACCTATACCTAATTAGTAATTTATAATAAATATTTATTCTTGTTAGTGAATATACTTAGTTATATGCTTTGAATTAATAAGAGACATTATAATATAAAACCTAAATAAGTTTTATTATAACTTAAAAGATTTATTTTGTGTGTCCTTAGTATATTGTTTTTTTAAATACGTAAATTTTTAAATTGAAATACAGCAGACGATTTGTATTTAGTTTTGATAATATTGTTTTGTTTTTCATAAAATGTTTTGCTTTATATAATTATTTAATATACATTTTATTAATACATATTTTATAATCTAAAATATCTAATAATATATTGTTTATTTTTATTAGCATAAGTAACTAAATAAAATACTAATATTTAAGAAATATAAACAGTGCTTATTAATTTATTATAATAGTTCCTTTCCAAAAATCTGAAAACTAAAAGACTAGTAACTTATTTAAAAAATATATATACTCTTTAACTAATTTAAACTAGAACATAATGACAATACAAGATTTCCAAAAAAATATTTTATAAGAAAGGTAAAACACAAAACGATTACTAAGATGTAATTTAAAACGCCAGGATATAAAACTGCTTACATGTTTCCAGTAAAATTATTTAACTCAAACCGTATTATAATTTTCATAGACTTAACAAATTGGCTAATTACTGATTCCACAAAGTTTCAGTAATGTAATTACTAATTAAATATAGTAACAATAATGTAAATTAATATTTAGAGAGTTTTATTATTATTATCTAGATTTATCGTTATTATGTAATATACCTTATAGTATATGAATTACAATAGCTATTAGTTTAACATTTTTACAGACTGTACAAATTGTTAGTTAATTTCTAATGTATAAGTTACAAATTAGACTATTGGGACCACACACAAGTGTCTCAGTAGGGCCCAGTATTCATACTTCCGACAAATAAATACATAATACAATTTTCACTTTTATTTAATTACTATAAAATTGATAATTGATCATTTGTAAGTTAATATAATACTACCTCCAAACTTTCAACTTAAGAAGTCACTTATAATAAAATTATGGAAGTTTAGAATAGATATGAAATATTAGATATAAATTATATTTAAGTTGTATTTATGTATGATGTGATATTATTGTTTTGTGAACAAATCTTTTTTATAAATGGTAGACATAATTACAATTTAACTATTTAAAGATATGGATACTTATACGGTACACAACAGTGTTAAGAGGTTGCTATACCTGCATATTGTGTTCTCTGTCTTACAAACGCATTATATAGTGAATTGAATGCTCAGCAGATCACGTTTACTCTGTTAATTTAAAAATTAGTTTTAATTGACATCTTATAAAATTTAACGGCAAGATTATTATCTAGTGAACCTCATGGGTTTGGCGAAGATGAACTTTCAAATAACAGGTATCATTATCATTGATAATTATGTTGAGCTGTATAAAAATGTATATTATATACATAGTAATTACATTAATAGTTAATACATTTTTAAAAGTACCTAAATATAAAAACTAAGCCTACAATCATTCCACATATTTACTTCCATACCACATTTCAATTATAATTCTTTACACATGTTCACTTTTAATATTTGGAAGTACTGTGGAACTGTGGCAGTGTTGATACTGTGGTATCCATTTATTGAGCATTTCAAATAACAACTTTTCTTGTTTCTGAGCCATTGTATAATATGGATCGGAAGCCTAAAAATATATTAAATTACATGAGATACCTACATAATTAAGTAATTTAAATAATACAATATCAACAAGAAAAGGGTTAAAATCAATAATTTTTTCAATTTAAAATAATAAAATTTATAAATATTAGTTAGGTTATGTCTACATCTAAAATCCAATATTTATCTTCAATTTCATACAATGGTTTTTAGAATTAAAATTTTGTTGATCTGCAATACTTACATGATAATAGAATAAAGAATTTGAATATATTCTTTTAATATCAAATATTACTTCGGAGAACAATGTATAACAATTGTTCTTGGATGATAATCGTTCTTTTACAGTGTTTAATGATACTGGTTTATAAATCACTTTATAGTAATGGGGATCCTAAAAATGACATACAAATAATACAATCATCCTTTAAGTAATATTCAGCATATTGTCAGAAACCCATAGGTAGAAATTTTAGAGTAGGTACGGGTAATAAAAACTCACACTATATTTAAATGGAATATCCATAAACAGAAAACTGTTTTTCTCATCGCCAATCAACTCTAATAATATGTGCGATGCCAAAATCATCTCGTTCTTATTGAGAATTTTTTTATTGGAATCACTCGTTGTTTCACTTATGAATTTTGATATACCATCTATGTTAACGCACATTGTATATATCCAAGATTCATAGGACGCTCTGAAAAATAGGTAATACATTATACTATTATAGTGTGTTTCAAGAGTAAAGGATTAATAAAATTAATATATGAAAATAAATTAACCATAAATTATTACAAATCTGTATACGAAATAACAACGGGGAGAGAAGGAATATGGCAATTATTGTGATAGGACCTTTTACAAGCCGAACAATATATTAATTGGTGATCCCAATCTGTACAGCCCGAACACTTCTTATATCCTTGACGATCAAGATCATCATCATCACTGGAACTTGAATCAGATTTTTCATAATTCATTCTAAAAATGTTCAAAATTTCCTAGAAAAATAAAAAATTAAGTAGATTATAATATGTTTAAAATTTAAATTTATGGTATATCATGGCATTTAAAATGACAATAGACGTGCTTATAACTTTCTAGTTTCATAACTTATTATTATTCATTCGGATCGGTAGGTTCAAATTTTAATGATTATGTAGTGATCCCGCGTACATTATACAGATAGGCATGTTAATCCCTAGTTATGAGAGCAAATACCTATGAGGTTTAATCATTTAATACTAAAGCTTACTTATGTGTGCACTTGTTCGTGGTTTGATTCCACTTTATTGTGAGTTTCAGAAAACAGGTGTCGATGGTTTCAGTAGATTAATAACAAGGAAATCGCTTCTTAAATTCCTATTAAAGTGATACTTCAATACTTGCACAGTTATAAGTTATAACCACAGATATATACTAAGACTAGATAGCCATCTTCTTGTTATCAGTAAAACACGCCGTCATACGCAAAGAATACTACTCGATAAATAAACGTTATCAGATAGGTACATAGACTAATTTATCACTTATTATTCAACGGCAACCAGACACATATTATTCAAATTAAATAATTGTCATAGTTAAATTAAATTATATTTTATTGGACCTAACCTTATTGATAAAAAAGTTTGTAAAATTATAGATTGCAATTTCTGCATAACATAAATTATAGAAAATAGAATGAAAATAATTATAGTTTATCACTCAGACACAAACAGTTTGTTCTTTTAAAAATTCAAGGTGGTTTGGTTATAACATCTAATTGTGTATATAGAATAATTAAAAAATCTGAAATTAGTTTCTTATATCATACAAACTATCTTTCAAGTATCAATATTAAAAATCTAGACAATAAAATTATTAGTCATGTTGTTAATAAATTTGTTTTGGACCATTCTATATTTAAAGATTTAAATTGTGAAAATGTTGGTATTTAAGAAAGACCACATAAATTAGTTTTAATAACTTTGCTTGTTAAAAAATTGTAAGTGTTCGTTTACATTCCTATATAAAAAGGAACATAGTTGGTGATAATTGTACCTATTATATTTTATTTATACCTGGTGACTGAATTTTTATATGTGTACAGTCTATAGCTCCTATTACTCTGGGAAATTTACTTCGGCTGTAAAATCCAGTGAATACCCTTTTTGTATCAATATTGTTCATTGCTCTAAATGTTTGGTAAATGTAACGACAAGCTGATGATTCACTAACCCCAACAAAGTCAGAAATAGCTAACAAAATTGAACCTGTAGCAAGATACCTCAGCATCATGTACAGCTTACAAGGTGCCAATATTGCTCTATTTCTGAAACAAAAATAGTAATATTATAGGTAGGTAGAAGAAAAAACCACAGCAATACAACTTTTGCATACAGTTGAAGGACTCTTATACTGTTGGTTAATCGACGACAATATCAATAGACCGCAGCAACTGTTTTCAAATTGTATTAAAGCTACTTACCTTTGAGAAGGGTGTGATATTTCATTTTTTATCAATCTCAAGACAGTAGTAAACGTAGCTTTTGAAATACGAAATCGATTTATGAAATCATGATCGTCATACAATTCACAATAGTTGACTCTCTCATAAAATATCCGAGGTCGAAGTAGAAAAGCAATTATCTTTTCATCATAGTCCTCTTCATCGTATAGTATTCGACGATACATTCTATTTTAGTTGAACTCTTGTTTTAAAAATGCATTATGTAGAAACTATGAAAACGTTGAAGTAAAAAATCCGAAGAAAAAAATAGTACAAAATGTATAAAATTCAATATTATGTTATCTTGTTATCTACATGATTACATTATTATTATATAAACGATCTCTCCCATGTCTACACTGATATGGTGGTCGTAACTTGGAGTTAGTATTACCAGCTTATGAATCGGTAGATATTTTGTACCTACCTACCTGTTGTTGTAATAACCGTGGCGTCACTGGCGTGTGATCGTGATGTATACCTACCATTCATATACATATTATAATAAATCGATAAATTGGTAAATATTGTAAATAAATAAATATAATATCTATATAACCGGTGTTGTGATAATGGTGTATTCCCAGTTCATCGACACTCATTTTGACAATACCCAATTTGAAGAAGTACAGTTCAGTTATAAAAATATATTACATAAGTTAAATATTAAATATTACAATATTACAAAATCAAAAGTAATTGAAGTAGGCATGAGCTATGAAAATCCATTTACTATATGTAGCCATGTAGGTAATTGCTTATGAAAATATGAATATGCTTTATATGATAATATTTAATACAATTATTTACCTTTAATTTATTTCGGAAACCTCGTTTTGCCAATTCAAGACCATGTGGTTCGTAATTATGTGTCTTAGACATAACTACGACATTTGAATATCTAATTAATATAGCACGGCCACCGCAATTATCCACACATTTATAATATTCATTATCTCCACATATCCGGTTATTCTGTGTAAATATTTGTCCACTACAAGTAAGTCCTGTTTTTTTACCGACTTAAATTTAAACCATTCCATAATGGGGGGAAAAAAATTAAATATGTAGGAATACATTTTATTGCAGTACCTACCTCACGCAGTGAAATAAAACTACAAACTAAAATCATAATCATTATTTGAAACCCACAGTGTACTTATATTATGTTATATATATATATATTTATAATGTATTGATGGATGTCAATTATCATGTGATACTGTGATAGGTACCTATGAAACTATCTTATACTTAACATTAAATATAAGTTTACAGATATCATAACTTTGTCGATATATCATATATATATCATAGCCGATAGGTACCTGTCCTTATACTCACGATAAAATAAATTTACAGATTATGACCTAGTACCTCCCTATTATAGTCTTATTACAATGCAACAAAGCATGTCGCCAATATCAATTGTCGGCGAATTGGGCTTTTTTTAAAAACCATTAAAAACTGGGTTTTTGATCAAAAAACCTGGTGTTGGCAAACTGGGCATAAACCGTAATAATAGATCCCATAATGTTGTGTAAAATAAATCATTTTGAAAATAAACAAGAAAAATGACTGGATCGCAGAATATAATAGATTGATTGTATGCAGGTCGTTGACAAGAAATCATCGGGGATAAAATGTTACTCCGGGGTATCTTATTTGAGATGGCCATCTCGAATAAGTTGTTGGGGCAACACTGAAATCCATACCACGATCCTGACAAAAAATATACATTTTTAGTTACATCTTATATTCATATTATATAACCTCCGTGCATCACGTACTAACAATTTTCTTTCATGACATTGTTTTCTTAGAATAGTCTGGTTGTTGCATAGATCTCTGCATAGTGCATACATTTTGCTGTGATCGATGGCGTGACAAAAATAGTATGCGTGGCTCGTGCGAGAAGGCAATTTCAGTCTTTAGTGAAATACTTCCCGCCCTTGCCACACGGTATACTATTGTATATATCTAATTCAATGACGTTATATATTATTATTATATTCTTATGACATATAAGCTCTATGTCGTTTATACAATTGATATTATAGTGTGTTGGCTAGTATTGTTTATTGTTGATGACGAGGATTAGTTTATTTATATTGTATTATATAGACAGTAAATTGTTTTAATGGTTGTATCCAGTAAGCTTTTATCTTTTTTAAGTTATATGTATTTATATTATAATATAGTGTTCAAAAAAAAGTAAAGTTCTCAATTAATTGAATTATTTTTCCTCGACTTAAAATAGAGGCCAATACAGTACTTGGCGTGCTAAGTTTCACGCGTGAAGTGATATTCCGTCTAGCAAAAGATGTGGCTGCAGGTTGTAGTTTAGATCGCAATAATTAAAATTAGTTATACAATTATAGCCTATATAGGTGCACTTAGGATAGATTTTCATTAGCCAGATTTATTCAAAAACCACTTTTAGTTAAATAATATATCAGCGAAAGGCCCATCAGCAATGGGACATGTTATATTATGTTTAAACTGTATACGAGACTATAAACTTCTTTCAAAATTCAAATCCTAAGACCACCTATAGGCTGTTATAGGTATATGGTATATGGTATATGGTATATTATAATATATGGTTATCGTAATAAATATTAGAACTCATATTCTTCTTCTTGTGGAGTCCGGCTTTATAAAATGCCAATAATAATAGTGCTAATAAAATATAAAAATTTGTTACAAAAACATAAATGTAATAAAAAAAAAGGAAATAAAATTCATAATACATAAAAAACACAACATAGGTAATAATGGAAAAAATAAATGAATACATTTGCTAACGAAATCGATAAATTTAATAAAATTTAAAATTCACATACCTATTTGGTAGCGTCCTAGATGTTGTATTTTTAATGTAATTTTTCAATAATAATAAGTTAGTATTTAATACTTATTAGGTAAGTTGTAGGTACCTATGCAGACTCTACAAAATTTAAAATATTTTTAACATTATAATACAGGTCTATATAAAATGTAGGTACTTTAAGTATTTGATTAAGATTTTAACTCATTAGGGTTACCTAATTATTTTGCAATTATAATTAAATCATCAAAATATATTTATTTCAAAACTGGCGTCACGTAAATTTTCCGTTTTACCGCTGTTTTTTGTTGTCTAGTTGTTACCCACTGTTATTTGTAGTAGTGAAATAGTTATAACTTTTATTTATTAGGTAATTGTACATATTTATTTTTTTTTATTGTTATATATTCTGTCACACTTTATACATTAGATACGTTTTGAGAATAAATACAATTTAAATGTTTACATGGTTTTCTAAATATTAAAATCGTGTTTAACTATGATTCTACCTAGTATATTTCTATGATTAATAGATGGTTTAACTGTTTAGTTCTTGCTAATACCAAAGAACATGACGTATTCCAATATATTTTTACCTACTATATTCTGAAACCTTAATTTTCTAAAATATACAATTATCTAAATTAAATCATTTCAAAATAACCTTTTAAATATGACAGTCATGTAGGTACTCAATTTACTTAAATATTTGATTTTATTGATGTGGCGAGTGGCAATGGCAAACACCATATATTTTTTTCCCATTAGTTAATGATAGAGCTGGTATAATAATTTGTATCAAATTGTCACTTTACTTTGGGTCATGCCCGGCTCAAGGAGTAGGCAACATAAACCCACGCGTAGGGCTGCATCTTAGTAGGGGCCTAACATTTTCAAAACAGTGTCAATATTATTATTTTAGGGGTGGAGAAATTTGATTTCGCCTAGTGCACTATTTTTGCTTAAGCGAAATAGATTATTATAATATAAACATGTTAGAAAATATAAAAAATTAAGATAATCTTTATCTTTATATATATTATTAAAACGTGAGGCGATTTCTTGTGACAGTTATATCTGAAGTTCTACCGGGCCGATTTTCACAATTTTTTTTTTTAAACGAAAGTACCGGTGTGTAGATGAGCCATCAAAAGAGAAAATTCCAAAAAATAATTATTTAAATAGATATTAGAAACATAAAGTTTGCCGTATTGTTACATAGCGATGCGCGTTGCTTGCCGTGCACACACACACATCTTTAGAACCCCCACTACTCCTACGTCTGCTGCAGTACTGTCGTAGTGTCGTCGTCGCGCGTCGGCAGCGATGTATTATTTCATATTATTATTATTTTATTTTATTATTATTATTTAAAATGGAATATCAATTAATTCCAATACCAGGTGATGGAAATTGTTTATTTCGTTCCGTGTCACATTTATATTTGGCATTGACGCATTGTGCACTGTTACTGTTGTGTTATCGTCGTAGGGTCGTCGTCTGAATCGTCGTCGAAAAACCCAAACAAAAGAGTGAAGACTTTATACAAGTTTCAATGCCACTATTGCTTATGCAAAAACCTTATCAGATATTTCATTAACATTAAA
>SSSL01000648.1:0-15261 GCA_008086715.1 Sitobion miscanthi
TATGAAAAATGAAGAAATAAGTATTTCTGAAATATATGATAAAATAGTTCCTATGAAATCATTGAATGCAGAACAATTAAATAATTATTATAATAAATCTAATAAATGTCATATTTGTGAAAGATATTTAAGTGAAATACCTCCAATGTTAGAGAAAAAATTTAAAATATATAAAAACACTATTGATTATTATAAAAATACTGATGATGTTAAAAATTTTAAATTGTGTGAAGATAAACTTAAAATAATTAAAGACACTATTGATTATTATAAAAATACTGATAATGTTAAAAAATTTAAATTGTATGAAGATAAACTTAAAATAATTAAAGACGCTATTGAATATTATAAATTATTAAATATTATAAAATATTGTAAATTTAACAAATTTATTTTGAAACAAAAAAGTAAAATAAAAAATCTTATAAAACAAGTTCTTCGTCCTCAAACGGTTAAATTGTATAAATATAAACTTAAAATAATTAAAGATAATATTGAATATTATAAAAATACGGATGATGTTAAAAAAATTAAATATTTTGAAGATAAACTTAAAATAATTAAAGACCCTATTGAATATTATAAAAAGACTGATGATGTTAAAAAATTAAAATTTTATGAAGATAAGCTTAAAAATGAATTAGAAAATAAAAATAAAAATATGAGAAAAGTTCGGGATCATGACCACTTAACTGGAGAATATAGAGGAGCAGCACATTCTATATGTAATCTTAATTACCAAAATCCTCGTTTTATTCCAATTGTTTTTCATAATCTTTCAGGTTATGATGCCCATCTATTTATAAAAGAATTTGGGAACGATACTGAAAGAATAAAATTAATCCCAAATAATGAGGAAAAATATATTTCTTTTTCAAAAATTATACCACGTGTAGTAACTAGGAATGGTAAAGACATAAAAATATCTACAGAATTAAGATTTATAGATTCATTCAAATTTTTACCTAGTTCTTTAGACAAGTTAACAAATAATTTAAGAAATGATTCAAAATTAAATTTAAAAAATAAATTTAAAGAACTTAGTAAATATTTTCCTGAAGGACATTTAGATTTAGTTACTAGAAAGTTAGCTTATCCCTATGAGTATATGGATTGTGAAGAAAAATTTAATGAAACATGTTTACCTCCTATTGAAAAATTTTATAGTTCTCTAATTGATAAAAATATAACTAAAGAGGAATATGAAAACTCACAGAAAATTTGGAAAGTGTTTAATATACAAAATATGCGTGAATTCACTAGTTTATATAATACGATTGATGTTTTATTGTTAACAGATATAATAGAAAATTTTAGAGATATTTCTTTAAAAAATTATAAATTAGATCCTATGTGGTTTTTTACAACACCAGGATTTGCATGGGATTGTATGTTAAGAATGACAAACGTAAAATTAGATTTATTAACAGATGTCGATCAATTGTTGATGTTTGAAAATGGAATCAGAGGTGGTTTATCTCAATGTAGTCAAAGATATTCAAAAGCAAACAATAAATATATGGGAGATAAATTTAAAAAAAAAGAGGAATCAATATTTTTAGAATACTTGGATGCAAATAATCTTTATGGGTGGGCAATGAGTAAATATTTACCTACTGGAGATTTCAAATGGGTTGATAATCTGAATGATTTTAATGTAATGAATATTTCTGATGAATCATGTAAAGGTTATATTTTAGAAGTTGATTTATCTTACCCTAAAGAACTTCATGATCTACATTCAGATTTCCCTTTAGCACCAGAAAGGCATTTTGATGACAAAAAACTTCCAAAATTATTAACAACTTTGTATGACAAGAAAAAAATATATAATAATTATGAAGCACTAAATTATATATTAAATTAGGTTTAAAATAGAGAAAATTCACAGAGTTTTAGAATTTAGTCAATCTCCTGGTTAAAAGTTTATATTGATTTTAATACTATCTTAGATCAAAAGCTAAGAATGAGTTTGAAAAAGAATATTTCAAATTAATGAACAACAGTGTTTATGGGCGTACTATGATGAATGTTCGAAATCATGTTGATATAAGATTATGTTCTAATGCAGTCCAACTAGAAAAATTAATTGCAAAACCAAATTTTGATCGAAGAACAATTTTTACAGAAATTTAGCTGCAGTACATATGAAAAGATGAAATAACTTTTAACCAACCAATATATGTAGGAATGTGTATTTTAGATTTATCTAAAATGTTAATGTATGATTTTTATTATTATATATATTAAGAAAAAATATGGAAATAGAGTTAGATTGTTATATACAGATACAGATTCACTTATATTAGAAATAAAACTAATGATTTTTATCAAGATATGAAAATTATGTTAGATCATTTTGACACTTCAGATTATCCAAAAGATAATATTTATGGTTTACCTTTAGTTAACAAAAAAGTATTAGGCAAGTTTAAAGATGAATTGAATGGAAAAATTATGACTGAATTTATAGGTTTAAGATCCAATTATATTCACATCGAATCTTAGATTCTGAAAAAGAATTAAAAAAGCTAAAGGTGTTAAAAAAATGTTGTGAAAATAAAATATGTTTTAATGATTTTGAAAATTGTTACTAACAAAAAATCAAAATATATTAAACAAAATTTATTTAGAACTAAGAAACATGATATTTTTACTGTAGAACAAAACAAAAAAGCTTTAAGTGTTTATGATGATAAAAGATTTATTTTGGAAAATTGTATTGATACATTAGCTTGGGGACATTATAAAATAAATATAGATAGAAATGATTTTGTAAACCATCTCAATACACTAATTAGAAATCAAAATCAAAAAGATTAGAAAAATAGATAATAAGAACGCGTGCCCCATTTGGGTGAGCGTTAAATATAAAATTTTTTAATACATTTTTGCATTTAGATTTTTATTTTTAATAGAACAATTCTATTAAAAAATATTTTAATTATTATTGCATTTCATATGTTTTGAGAAAAATATTTAAATGAAATTATAAAAGGTGGGAGACACTATGTCTCCCACCTTTTAGGACATTTTTTGCATTTAGATTTTGTGAAAAATATTTGATATTTAACACGGCCGGAAATTCCGACCATGTTTAAATATATAAGTTTTTAATACATTTTTTCATTTAGATTTTAATTATTAATATCATAAGTTTTGTGAAAAATATTTTAATTATTATTGCATTTCATGTTTTGCGAAAAATATTTTTTTAATTATTAATATCATAAGTTTTACGAAAAATATTTTAATTATTATTGCATTTAGATTTTCTGATCTTTTTACACATTGTTTACTTTGTGATCTTTTATTGATATAATATGGACTGCGCCAGGATCGGTATATATATACTACTCATACATACTCATTAACAACGTAGCACAGTATTCACAAGTCTTGATAGATACCTAATAACATTACCTATTTAGTATACTTACTCTGTGTCTGAAAATCGGTGATACCTCATTTACATAGAACCATACTCATTAACAATGCAGTACAGCATTCACAATTCTTGATAGACACTTAATACATTACCTGTTTAGTATACTTACTCTGTGTCAAATCGGCAATGTCCATTCACATAGAAACACATTAATACATTGTAATACAACAATCAATAGAACAATATTCACAAACATGAATATATAATTAAATTAAATATACGCATGAAATCCCAGATATTGGGATGTTTTCCAATCTGCGTCTTCAGTGTGGCATGAAAAGACTCGACATAATTGTTAGTTCGAACTTCTGACCTAAAATATATTACAACAAATGAAAATAAACTGTGTATGATATTTTGTAAGATTTCTAACCCAAAGACACTTATGTTTGCAGCAGTTATTTGTATGAACCAAAAATCTTGGATGTAGCCAAATAGAAATGCTTGTAGGCGTTCGCGAATATCTGGTTGTTGGTTGACATAATCTACGATTATTTGAAAACCATCAAGCATTGTAAAATTGCAATTAATTTGGGATTCTGCTGGAAGATGAGGTAGAGCTAACACCTACAAATTAAAAACCCAAATTGAATTTAATCGAAACTAATTTTAGGAAAATTTAATAATAACAAAAATGTTTCATCATAATATCATATTACCATACGTAAAACTGTAGCAGCCTCAACACTGGTCTGAAATAGATGAAATAGTCCGTTCATGCTCCTTTTGCAGTACCGGATAACAGACTATATAATTTGATTTAGTGAATACTCAATACATTAATAATACATTTATATGAGTGAATACATTAATAAAAGTAACATATTTTATTATATAGGTACTCAGTTTCTCAAAAATCATAGATCGACTCACTTGGCAGTAGTGAAACCAACACCCCTGAAGCTTTGTATGAGGCAAAACAATCCTTACTGCGTTCATCAAACCTCGTTCATAATCTGTTATTATGGTTAACTGGTTGTAGTTCAGAGGTAAAATCTGGTGTACAACTCTAAAGAAGGACTCATATGTGGACTGTGTCATTCTTGTAGTCAATGCATACACCATTGGAAAAGACTGGGTAAAAAAATCATATTAATTGTATATACAATTAATAGTTTAAAAAAATAACTTACCACATTTCTGTAAACTATATGAAAAGTAAGCAGGCAGCCTTTTTTTCAAATCAGGAGGATTTCTTGGCACAGTTTTAAAAGTCCCATCTACTCCTGCGATGGTAATTGATTGGAGTAGTTCTCCACTATATTTTCCAATGGCATCTGTATTAGCAAATACTACTCCAACTAGTTCTCTATCTACTATCAATGGACAACCATGTGGAAAAAATCTAAATAAAATAATAAATAATAGTAAGTAAATAATAAATATTTGAAATTTATTTCATGAACCTTGAAGAAGGACGCTGCAGGGTTGAAATATATGATGTTGATGTGGTTGGTTCATTCAGGATATGTGCTAACTGTTCAATGGTAGTTGGATTTTTTGGACGACGACGACGTCGCATTTTATTCAGACAAAACCGGGACTGTAAATGTGTATAGTTTTGTGCACCTTCTGGATTTCTAAGACAGTTAAGGTTGTACAATTAAAACTTTAATCTTATTTATGCTAATAATTACAAACATTTTAAAAACATATAATGTTTATCCAGATTACTCACAACACAACTTCTCGGTTATAAATTTGTCGGATTGAAGTAGCCAAATTGCCGGTACTTGTTCCAGCTAGACCAATAGCTCTTCGTAAATGCACCATTGGAATGTCAACATTTGGAGGGAAATGGTTGTGTTGAACCCGAGTCATTATATCACCATTCCCTTTTTTTATGTCCATAGTCCTGACCCAAGCTGTTGACGGACAATGCACCGCAACAGTCTTTTGATTTTCACAAATTAAATATCTACATAGCAATAAAATAATTAATAAATAATATTATAATACAAAATTAGTAAGCAATGAATCATTTATATTTCATAAACTATTTATTTAAATGTATAAGCTATGTTGGTAACATCTGTTAGCTTACTAAATCCTTACTTACGTTTTATCGTTCCTTGCACCATTTTTATAATACCTATAATAC
This sequence comes from Sitobion miscanthi, assembly GCA_008086715.1. NCBI lineage: Eukaryota > Metazoa > Arthropoda > Insecta > Hemiptera > Aphididae > Sitobion > Sitobion miscanthi. The sequence continues at coordinate 5,550 of SSSL01000648.1, forward strand.
AAGTTATCCATAAATACTACTGAATTTATTCTGACACCAGGTAAAATCGTAAATGTTTCGGCTCTCTGACGCTGGATATTTGCCAGTTGACCTGGTACAAAAATAATATTTTACATTAATTGAATTATCATATAAAATTCATATTGGTATCCTGCAGAACTAACAATATCAATAATTCATATAAAATACCATTGTTATCTTCTTCAATATCATCTTCTTCCTCCTCTTCGTCAATAACACATTCTTCCTCCTCCTCTTCAAAACTGTTGAAATCCATCAACTCTTCATACTGCAGTTCATTATCTGAATCGATGAAAATAACAAGTGGATTTAATTTAAGAGGAAATTAAGTAATATTTAAAGTGTTATTTTGAATGTATTTTTTTTTATGTTGAAACTATGTACAATGCATTTTGTAATAACTAATAATTACTTGAGGATGTACTTATATAATTGATATTCACTTAAATAAACTATAAATAGCACAGAAAAAAAAAAATATATTGTTTTGGCTAGGTATAGTAGCGTTTCCGAGTTGTTTTATTCCCTAAGACTTAGGAGACTTAAATTAAATATGATGCCCCCTATGTCCCTAACATGTCCCCTCCCATTTCTAACACTTAAACCACTAAATAATAAGGAGTACATCTGCTTATAAAAGGTGTGAAAAAAATGTTTAATACATATATATAGAAATAAATAATACTTGGTAAGTAATCGTGGTCGCGTAGTGCATCAATACCATTGAAAGCCATATTCGCTGAGTTGGTCCTTTAAGTGAAGTTAAGTTTTAGAAAATTAATAAATAATAAAGATCAAGAAAACGAATAAATAATTAATGTATTTTAACAGGCTGTCACACGAACTGATATTAAATTATTATTTGGAATATTTACTTTTGTTTTGGTTGGTATGAGATACTATTTGATATGCTCGTTTTTCTTTTTCTTATCATTTTTAGGAGAACGGCTTTTGGCCCGTCTTATTTTGAACAGAGTATAGTGATATTGAAAACTGACGAACAATAATTTTGTGTCACCTTATCAGTTATCAGTCCTCCTTATCGCCCTCCAAGACTGTTATATACTTCGACCATGTAAGCTAATAGACACGCCTTATCATATACTTGTACAGGAACAATTATGTAGCACACATGTTTAGAAATATGACGTCAGGTTTGGGCAAAATATCAAATATGAATAATAAGTAATATATTGTACTAATACTACTATAATAATAATATAATAAAAATTAGGTACTATCTAAATTAGCGGAGGGGCCGTGGCCCTCCCCCCCTGGGGGCGGCCTTGTACACTACCTATTGTTGTGATACACATCTATCAATGTCATAAACTACTAAAATACATAATTACACAAATAAACATATCACATACTCTAATATTAACTAATGTGTTAACCATGATTATTATATTAATGTAGGAAATAAAAACAAGACATTTGAAAAAAAAAGTTTTTTTATTCATCTGAAAAATATTAAAGGAAAAAATGATTGTTAGAATAATGGCATTAAAAAAAAATTGTTCAATTGACAACTTACGGTGGTGATATGATAATGGCCGCCAATTCCTGCAATGCCGAATCGATTCATACAACGTCTACAATTTATATAAACAAATTAAACATGGCATTAAAAGGTATTCTCAAATTTACAACTAACTGTAGTCTCTCCAATACCACATGTGTGCATTTATATCCTACAATTTTGTATTTATTTAGCACTATTAGGATTAAAAATATTACTTATGGTTAATGCAATCGGAGTCGATGTTCCAATAGGTTAGGGAGCGAGAGTCTGAGTGCGTGTCCTCGACCTTGCAGACAGACTCCGCGTCGGCCTTATGCTAATGGAACTCGACCCACCACCACGCTGTATGGCTGGTGTTCTCCTAGGTGTTTGTGGAGCTATAAATATAAAAAACATTATTAATTTTATTTTTATTTAATCGGTTGCACCTGTAACATCCAGAAACACGATGTAGGCGTCAGTTAATAGTAAACTTTTAAATGTACCTATCACCTATGTACTTACGGCGTTTGGGTGCCTTTCGGGGCGGCGGATGGCGCGTAGCGATGGCTGTCTCGGCCGGCGGTGCCGCGGCTGCCACAGCCGGAGCGGTGCTGAGGTGCAGGGTCTGCACCGCCCCATTGAATGTCACGTTATTAATAATGTTTGTAGTGTTCATTCTAAAAAGAAAAAACACAAAACATTTAGAGTATGTCAGCGCAATATATTTGTTTTTTCTCTCCGACCTGTGCAACGTAAACATAGTATAAATATTTAACTACTTTGCCTGAAAGCGTGGACAGATGCTTACAAAAAACTAAGCCCCCTAAGTTTAAACATTAAATATTTTAATCGTTTAACGGAAAGCATGTGTTACATTATATTGATTGATAAATACCTGCGATCTGCGGTGAACGTTTCAAAAACAATGAATTAAATTAATAATACAAAATATTCTCACGTGTTGTCCGTTGTCCTTATTTTTGTACTGCGACGGGCGACAGTCAGATGTTTAAGAATAGTTTGTGGGACGTAGGCGCAGTTCATTGTCAACGCAGGTAACCTATGCGGGTAACAAATTGATTAATTGACATATTATATCTACATTGATTGATACACACGCAAACATGGTTTTCAAAAATTCCCGCCATCAACGGAATACCGCCAAAGCGGTAGACCTTATCACGGGGCTTTTATCGTCAATCTCACTATCAGAGAATAACTGTAGGCGCGACTATTACCAATAGTCTACTATTAGTAATAGTGTTACTTTATAACGACAGCAATTATTAGCCAGAAATTCACATAATTCACGTTTTTCAAATATATTATATGCATAGAAATGTTTGATGTTAATGTAGGTCGTATTGGTTAATATTACATTATATATCTTTGCTTATTATGTACCTTAAGCCGGATTGCCTATCCGGATAACTGAGGTGACTGGCCTGCTAGGCACCAACAAAATTACGGCGGCTACATAATTTTAACGGAATTTGCTTTTTCGGTTTTTCTCGATTCATTTCGTCTTTTCAACTGCCGTTTGTGCTCTATTTTTTAAATTAATTTCATTTGAAACCCGTGGTTTATTTTTTACGCAAATTCGGTTTGTACACTTTGAAATTCGTGTTCATAAAATGTCAGTCGATCATTGTTCCAACGCGCAAGTGTACGATTTTGTTGTTTTGTTTTTGATTCAATTAATATTGCATTATATTATTGTTGACATATTGTTTGGTCCTTAATAATGTATATGCTTGACGTAAACACAATTTTGTGGTTTGATTTAAATAGTGTATTTTAAATATATTATTCAAATATACATTATAATAATGTAATAATAATAACAAAGGTCAGATCATTGAATAAATTACAATTAAAGTTTAAACAGTGTGTAGATACATCGAATTATATACAATTACATCGATGTATATCGAATATATCGGTTTACGTCACTCTGTAGACGCATGGTTTAACTGTAGAAGTTTTGACCGATGTCGGCATCAGAAATTGTAGCTCGGTAGATTAGGCGTAGTTCCCCCAAAATGTAGGATGATACGTGGGTCTGAGTTCGAATTCGTCATTACGCTCTTCGGGCGGCAACCGTCAGTGCCGTATGTGATAACACGGCCGCCCTTAATTCGACTTTTTTTGCATTTTTTTTTCGATTTTATTTTCATGTATTTTTCTAGATATTTACATTATTGTCATGATCATTAATATAATTTATATCAAATATCAAATTGTAATTAAAATTGAACAAATACTAATATCCAATGTAATATATTAGCCCTTCTTAAATTTGCTAAACTTCATATTTTTGCCCTTGTATAACTGCCTAATTATACTTTATTTATATAATACATGTGATGACTTTTAATTTATCAATATATGTAATGTGTATTAGATTGTCTAAGTCTATGTTTATGGAACTACTCAGAATGATTCAGGATAGTATTTTCCATGATACAAAACGCAATATGCCATTATCGCCAGTATTGCAGCTTCTTATTGGATTAAGATATTATGCTACAGGCGCTTTTCAAGCAAGGAAAAATATACAATTAATATTCATGCATAATTATATGTTTCTTACACAATTAAAACTTATTATGCATTATTATTTACTAAATTGATACATGATATATTTTAGGCAGTCATTGGTGACCATATAAAAATACATAAGTCTACAGTATGTCGTATAGTTAAAAAAGTATCAACATGTATTGCTTCTCTCAAACCAAAATATATTCTAATGCCACAAACTGAATCTGATGGAAAAGTAATACAGTATGATTTTTATCGTATGCGACAGTTTCCTAATATTATTAGGGCAATAGACTGTACCCATATTAGGATTCAGTCTCCCAACAGTAATATTGGGTAAAAGTTTCGCAACAGGAAGGGTTATTTTTCAATCAACGTTCAGGCAGTTTGTAGTAGTCGCTTGCAGTTTTTAAATATTGTAGCTCGGTAATTAGTGTTTCATTTAATTACATAGTATCCATCAATACTTTAAATTCACTTAAAATTTTTTTTTTATAATCATACAAGATGGCCGGGATCTGTCCATGATTCTACTATATTTGACAGTTCAATGTTAAGAGCTCAGTTTGAAAATAATGAGTTTAATAACTCCTTACTTGTTTGTGACGGGGGTTATGCATGTCGTAACTATTTAATGTCACCCTTGGCCAATCCAATTACTGATACGGAAGTACGATATCAGGTACCTAAGTTAATAAAATTATTGTTTAATCAGAAAATAACATAGTATTTGTTTTGAGTAAAGAAGTTAGATACTTTAAATTGTTTTAAAAAGCTCAAATTGGCACAAGGAATGTAATTGAACGAACATTTAGAGTGTGGAAATGGAGATTTCCGGTGTTATCTGTTGGTATACGAACCCAAATACAAACTACTCTAGCTACAATTATGGCTACAGCAGTTTTGCATAACATGTTGATAAATGCAAATGACCCTTTACCAATAAATAAAACCCTGATTAATGAAGATCTACTTCAAGAAGTTCCAGTCTTGCCTATTCGACAAACAGGGAATGCTGTGCGAAGAAATTTAATCGAAACGGTTTTCAGATAATATATGTATATATGTTTCAATGTTCCCATGTGCAACATTGGACAAATTTAACAAATTGAAAGTGTAACAATATAATTATCATATAATATAATTATAAATGTATAAAATAAATAGTAGTAAGTATTTTTTTTAAACATAATTCTTATTTTATTTATGAATGTGAATACTTTGGTTTTAATAAATATTTTATACATAATAATAAGTCAATATTACATATAAATTTTTATAGAACTTTTACTATTGTACAAGTAACAAAACAAAAAATAATATCTTTTTACTTAATGATATAGGTATAATAAAATAACAAATACTTTGACTACAATTTATTATATTTGACTATTGTCTAGTTTTTGTTTTTGTAAAATCAAAATATCTTCTTGAAGTTGCATTTGCTTTACTTTAGAATCCATTTCAATTTTTTTCATTGCAAGATCTGTTTTTAATATTTCTACAGTAATTTCAGATGATTGGAGGTCTAATTTTGCTTTTTCGACTTTTAAATCATGCATCTCTGATGAAAATTCTTCATTTGCTTGTACTTTATTAATTTTTTTTTTTTGTTAATTCTTGTAAACTATCGCAAATGGTTTTTGGAGATGAACGGTATTGTGTAGGTTTCACCTGATTAGGTATTTCAAGAACAGTGGTTTTAATTGATTTTGAACTGTAAGGAGTGGTATCAGTATTATTATTTGATATTGTACTCTGTGAATTAATTGTCTGATCCAGAGGAATAAAAATATATATTATATAGTTTTCATGAAATTGGTCAAATTTTCGTCACTATGATGACATGTTACAACGTACATTATACAGAATACATAATCAGTGAAATTGTGTTTTTTTAAACTAGTCGAACCCTGATTTATATAGTTATGTACTTTCTTACCCTGATGATTTGTTTTTACAATTGAGTTGTTGAAGTCTTCAAAAGATATATCAATTTCCTCACAAAACATATTATTCTCCAAATAACATGTCTCCGTTTTTCAATTGGCATCAAAATCCAGAACTCTTTTTTTTTCCTTTTTGGTTACTTAATTATGAAAACATAACATGAATATTACATACGAATATATATATATACACAGTGATCTATTTAAGTGAGTACACTAATTATTTCGAAAAGTATAACTCTTTTTTATTTTTTTTTTTTAATCTGTTAGATTTATGCTTTTCTAAAACTGTATACTATTTTAATTTTTTTCACCCTTATATTTATTTGTGAAACCACTATCAACTTTTGATTTTCAAATGGTATCATATAGTAAAAAGATCATGAATTAATAAACCATTTTTTTTATGAATTTATGCGTTAACATTTTTATTTTTTGTTAATTAGTTTGCGAGATACAGCTCCCCAAAGTATTGGTGGTTGAAGGAGGTGTTACAGTCGGTACTAGTGATGGGAATAATCGAATGAAATAATCGAATCATTCGATTATTTGAAAAATCGATTTAATTCGATTATTTTAAAATCATTCGATTAATCGAAACCATTCGAAGCAATTCGATTTAATTAATCATAAACATTCGAATGATAGAATAATCGAATGAACATAAATATGTTATTTAAAAATCATCTTTACTGATTCTTTAGTATTTAATATTTATTGACAATAAAATATAAATAGGTAAAAACTAATGATTTACATGATTATTATTTATTATGTATTATGTTATATTTATCAATCGATTATTTATAATGTAAACATTATAATAAATGAGTTCAAAGCAATGTTAATTAAAATGCATTCGAATGAATCATTCGATGATTAGTTCATTCGATTATTTGATTATTTTTTTTTCAACTACTAATGATAAAATAATCGAATGAACATAAATTTATTATTAAAAAATGATCTTTATTCTCTATTAGATATTTAATATTTATAGATAGATAGTAGATATTACATAGTAAATAGTATCTTAAACTTTTAAAATTGAATGCTTTATTGATTATTCATTAATATAGATTAATAATAGAATATAAATTACTAATAAGTAAAAACTAATAAATTACATCAATATTATATGTAAAATAATTTATTATGTTTTACTGTGTAATATAATTTAAAATATTTAGTTTTACAATTAAATGAAAGTTCTGATAACAAATTTACTTTATAATTAAAATTCGATATTTATGTTCCTGTTTAAAAAAATGATAAAATCCAAGTTTTTTGGGTGAAGTCTATTCTTACGGTCGTTGGTAATCTGCCCTGCTTTAGAAAACACGCTTTCTGATGGAACAGATGTCGCGGGAACACTCAAATATTTAATTTGCAACATGTACAATACTGGAAAAGTATTTTTGTTTTTTTTCCAAAAATCCAGTGGACTTTGCTTGCGATTTAAATATGGCATTTCTAAATACTGACGTATTATAAGTGAAGCTGTAATTCCAGTTGTTTAAGTGCTTCTGACCTGAGACACTTTCGTGTCATATTGTTTCCATAATACATTGGATACTTATATTTATCCGTTTTTAATTTATTAGATAGTAAATACTCAACTACTCAAGTTAGGTTAGGTTAAAATATTATAATAGTGGGTTATAGTTTATTTAAAAAAAAAATCATGAATAATTGTAATAACTAGTTGTTCATATTATTCAAGTTTAGACATTACTATAAGTTATCTAACGAACCTTATAATTATAGTACCTATCCTATGAAAACACTTACCAATATACCTACATATTTTGTGTATACTAAAGAGTAATGAGTAATGTTTATACCATATACTTAAAATAAATAATCATAAATCAATTAACAAACATAAAAGAATTAAAAAATGAAATTACATTTTCAAATACAACAAATATTTCGGTTTTTATACGAATAAACCTAGAGATCCTGTTCTTACATAGGTTTCTCCATGATTAACTAACTAGTCAATGTAGTTTGTCCTGAGATCTGGTGAAATTTTTTTTTCTGTTTGACTATAAATATGAAATGTGTCAAAAATCTTTAATTTCTTAATACAATAGTCAATAAAAAAAGGTGGGCAAGTGAGTGTCGCTCTGCTGTACAGAAGTTTACAAATGGGTCACTGTAATGGATGGTGTTAAATTTGAATTCAGTGATTTCAGCCGTTCTTTCTGTAACCAAAAAGCCTAAAAAAATATATAAACACAGTGTTTTTCTAGCAATTTTATGTTTATTTGTGGACAAAATTAGATATTCCCCCTGCATAAACAAAACCACCACCAAAGACCTGATAAAAGAAGCCCAATGTCGTATACTCACATCATGGCAAAATCAATGGGACGACACACCTTCAAGTAACAAACTAAGAAACGTCAAAAAAACAGTTCTAAAATGGCCATACCCTGAAAATACACCTAGGAGAGAACAAATAATAATAAACAGAACTAGAATAGACCACTCCAATATTACCCACTCTTATTTAATCACTAAGGAACCTATGACCAATGTGCGACTCATATAATCATCAACTGCCCCAAATTCTCATCTTTACGTCATCTTCTCAAAAATTCTACATCAATTGAAGAAGCCCTCAACCAAAACAACACCGCTAATATTTTCAATTTCTTTAAAGAAATTGGTCTAGAAGATAAACTATAAAACTCCTGTACACATCATGTTTTTTTTTAATCTTTTTTCTCTTTTTAATATTGTATAAAACTTTTAGTTTGTAAATCTTATTAGGCGAATAATCTTTGTAATTGAAGTCTTATATTTAATAAAAAAAAAAAAAAAAAAGATATTTTACCAAGAATAAAGATTTTAGTTAATTTGTTGTAATTTAAAAATATTATTCTTGAGTACTTGAAACTTTTTAAGTATTGAATAAAAGATCGATTGTAACAAATTATTGTAATTTATTGTAATAGGCTTTTTTACTAACCAATTATTTAAAAAAAATTATTTGTAATATAATTTTTTTCTAATTTCCGTGATATAAGTATATCACATTGTGTAGGTTAAGTTATAGAATTTTTTTATACCTATGATACAAATTTCATTGAAACCATGAACCAAAATGTCAACAACTATTGAACAGTTATTTACCAAATAAAATATTTTGTCACCACATTATCTGTTTATAAGTATTCAGTAGAAACTTGAAACAATTCACTGTTATTTAAATCATAGTTTTCAATAGGTGCTCAATGAAATTTTTCAAAGATTTATTAATTTAGACTTAGGTATATGTATATTATGCTGTTTATATTAATATCAACTACCTATTTCAATCATTACTAATAGATACGTATATAGGAGAATAATCAACTATTGTACGAAAAGTGCTTCGGGTTAAAACGTAAAACACACGACATGGTTACTAAAAAATGTATTTACTCATAACGATTTATTATTTTATGTGTATTTTAAAAAAGTACAGTAGAACTCCAATTATCCGAACGCCCAATTAACCGGACGAGAAAAATACGGCACGTGCCGTTATTCATACACGTGTTTCATAATCGTTTTTAGATTAGATAAAGAATAGGTACTACATATATATTATTCTTAATAATATCCGTCATTCCAACGTAAGTATATTAAAAATTATCGATAATAAAATACATATACATATAACATTTTACAATATTGCCAC
>SSSL01000354.1:0-14926 GCA_008086715.1 Sitobion miscanthi
CTCATAAATCGGCTAATACTAACGATCTTTAGTCTGGGGGTACATTGTTTTTAAACGAAATTTCAATATTTTACACTATACCTTATATATATATATAGATAAAAAACATGGAGAATGGATTATTGAACTTTTTCTTATTCAATTTTTCCAAGGAAAAAATGAAAACCTCCATAAATCGCTAATATTAACGATTTTTAGTCTGGGGGTCAATTGTTTTTTAAACGAAATTTCAATATTTTACACTATAACCTTATATAATATTAAAAAACATGAGAATGGATTGTTTAACTTATTTCTTATTCAATTTTTCCAAAGGAAAAAATGAAAATCTCTAAAAATCGGCTAATATAACGATTTTTAGTCTGGGGTAAATTGTTTTTTTAAACGAAATTTCAATATTTTACACTATTACCTTATAGGATAATATTAAAAACATGGAGAGATGGATTATTGAACTTATTTCTTATTCAATTTTTCCAAAAGAAAAAATGAAAATCTCTAAAAATCGGCTAATATAACGATTTTTAGTCTGGGTTAATTGTTTTTTTAACGTATTTCAACATTTTAACACTTTTACTTTATAGGTAATTATTAAAAAACATGGAGAAGGATTGTTGAACTTATTCCTATTCGTATTTTCCAAAAGAAAAATGAAAACCACATAATCGACTAATATTACGATTTTTAGTCTGGGGGTAAATTGTTTTTAAACGATATTTCAATATTTTACACTATTACCTTATAGCTAATATTAAAAAACATGGAGAAGATTGTTGAACTTATTTCTTATTCGTATTTTCCAAAAGAAAAAATGAAAACCTCCAAAATCGGCTAATATTAACGATTTTTAGTCTGGGGTTCAATTGTTTTTTTAACGATATTTCAACATTTTACACTATTTCCTTATAGATATTATAAAAAACATGGAGAATGGATTCTTGAACTTATTTCTTATTCAATTTTCCTATGAAAAAATGAAACCCACTCCAAAAATCGGCTAATTTAACGATTTTTAGTCTGGGGTTCAATTGTTTTTTTAACGATATTTCAAAATTTTACACTATTAACCTTATATATAATATTAAAAAACATGGAAAATGGATTGTGTTCTTATTTCTTATTCATTTGTCCAAAGGAAAAATGAAAACCTCCATAAATCGGCTAATATTAACGATTTTTAGTCTGGGGTTCAATTGTTTTTAAACGAAATTTCAATATTTTACACTATAACCTTATATAAATATTAAAAAACATGGAGAATAGATTATTGAACTTATTTCTTATTCAATTTTTCCAAAGGAAAAAATGAAAATCTCTAAAAATCGGCTAATATAACGATTTTTAGTCTGGGGTAAATTGTTTTTAAATGATATTTCAACATTTTACACTTTTACCTTATAGGTAATATTAAAAAACACGGAGAATGGATTGTTTAACTTATTTCTTATTCGTTTTTTCCAAAAGAAAAAATGAAAACCTCTAAAAATAGGCTAATATAACGATTTTTAGTCTGGGGGTAAATTGTTTTTAAATGATATTTCAACATTTTAAACTTTTACCTTATAGATAATATTAAAAAACATGGAGAATGGATTGTTTAACTTATTTTATTCGTTTTTTCCAAAAGAAAAAATGAAAACCTCTAAAAATCGGCTAATATTATTGATTTTTAGTCTGGGGTAAATTGTTTTTTTAACGATATTTCAACATTTTACACTATAACCTTATATATAATATTAAAAAACATGGAGAATAGATTATTGAACTTATTTCTTATTCAATTTTTCAAAGGAAAAAATGAAAATCTCTAAAAATTGGCTAATATAACGATTTTTAGTCTGGGGTAAATTGTTTTTAAATGATATTTCAACATTTTAAACTTTTACCTTATAGATAATATTAAAAAACATGAAGAATGGATTGTTGAACTTATTTCTTATTCAATTTTTCCAAAGGAATAAATGAAAACACATAAATCGACTAATATTAAAGATTTTTAGTATGGGGGTAAATTGTTTTTAAACGAAATTTCAATATTTTACACTATTACCTTATAGGTAATATTAAAAAACATGGAGAATGGATTGTTTAACTTATTTCTTTTTCGTTTTTTCCAAAAGAAAAAATGAAAACCTCCATAAATCGGCTAATATTAACGATTTTTAGTCTGGGGTTCAATTGTTTTTAAACGAAATTTCAATATTTTACACTATAACCTTATATATAATATTAAAAAACATGGAGAAAGATTACTGAACTTATTTCTTATTCAATTTTTTCCAGGAAAAAAATGAAAATATCTAAAAATCGTCTAATATAACGATTTTTAGTCTGGGGTAAATTGTTTTTAACCGAAATTTCAATATTTTACAACACTTACCATTAGGTAATATTAAAAACATGGAGAATGGATTGTTTAACTTACTCTTATTCGTTTTTTTTTCCAAAAGAAAAAATGAAAACCTCCAAAATCGTCTAAAATTTTTGATTTTTAGTCTGGGGTAAATTGTTTTTTTAACGATATTTCAACATTTTACACTTCTACCCTTATATAATAAAAAAAACACACTGAGAATGGATGCTTAACTTATTCTTATTCAATTTTTCCAAAGGAATAAATGAAAACCACATAAATCGACTAATATTAACGATTTTTAGTCTGGGGGTAAATTGTTTTTAAACGAAATTTCAATATTTTACACTATTACCTTATAGGTAATATTAAAAAACATGGAGAATGGATTGTTTAACATATTTCTTATTCGTTTTTTCCAAAAGAAAAAATGAAAACCTCCAAAAATCGGCTAATATTATTGATTTTTAGTCTGGGGTAAATTGTTTTTTTAACGATATTTCAACATTTTACACTTTTACCTTATAGGTAATATTAAAACACACGGAGAATGGATTGTTGAACTTATTTCTTATTCGTATTTTCCAAAAGAAAAAATGAAAACCTCCAAAAATCGGCTAATATTAACGATTTTTAGTCTGGGGTAAATTGTTTTTTAAACGATATTTCAAAATTTTACACTATAACCTTATATAATATTAAAAAACATGGAGAATGGATTGTTTAACTTATTTCTTATTCATTTTTTTCCAAAGGAAAAATGAAAACCTCCATAATCGGCTAATATTAACGATTTTTAGTCTGGGGTTCAATTGTTTTTAAACGAAATTTCAATATTTTACACTATATCCTTATATATAATATTAAAAAACATGGAGAATGGATTCTTGAACTTATTTCATATTCAATTTTTCCAAAGGAATAAATGAAAACCACATAAATCGACTAATATTAACGATTTTTAGTCTGGGGGTAAATTGTTTTTAAACGAAATTTCAATATTTTACACTATTATACCTATATATATTAAAAAACATGGAGAATGGATTGTTTAACTTATTTCTTATTCGTTTTTTCCAAAAGAAAAAATGAAAACCTCCAAAAATCGGCTAATATTAACGATTTTTAGTCTGGGGGTAAATTGTTTTTTTAACGATATTTCAACATTTTACACTATTTCCTTATAGATAATATTAAAAAACATGGAGAATGGATTTCTTGACTTATTTCTTATTTCTTATTCAATTTTTCCTAAGGAAAAATGAAAACTCCAAAAATCGGCTAATATTACGATTTTTTTCGTCTGTGGTTCAATTGTTTTTTTAACGATATTTCAAAATTTTACACTATAACCTTATATATAATATTAAAAAACATGGAAAATGGATTGTTTAACTTATTTCTTATTCATTTTGTCCAAAGGAAAAAATGAAAACCTCCATAAATCGGCTAATATTAACGATTTTTAGTCTGGGGTTCAATTGTTTTTAAACGAAATTTCAATATTTTACACTATAACCCTATATATAATATTAAAAAACATGGAGAATAGATTATTGAACTTATTTCTTATTCAATTTTTCAAAGGAAAAAATGAAAATCTCTAAAAATCGGCTAATATAACGATTTTTAGTCTGGGGTAAATTGTTTTTAACCGAAATTTCAATATTTTACACTATTACCATATAGGTAATATTAAAAAACAAAACATGGAGAATGGATTGTTTAACTTACTTCTTATTCGTTTTTTCCAAAAGAAAAAATGAAAACCTCCAAAAATCGGCTAAAATTATTGATTTTTAGTCTGGGGTAAATTGTTTTTTTAACAATATTTCAACATTTTACACTTTTACCTTATAGGTAATATTAAAACACACGGAGAATGGATTCTTGAACTTATTTCTTATTCAATTTTTCCAAAGGAAGAAATGAAAATCTCTAAAAATCGGCTAATATAACGATCTTTAGTCTGGGGGTAAACTGTTTTTAAACGAAATTTCAATATTTTACACTTTTACGTTATAGGTAATATTAAAAAACATGGAGAAGGATTGTTGAACTTATTTCCTATTCGTATTTTCCAAAGGAATAAATGAAAACCACATAAATCGACTAATATTAACGATTTTTAGTCTGGGGGTAAATTGTTTTTAAACGAAATTTCAATATTTTACACTATTACCTTATAGCTAATATTAAAAAACATGGAGAATAGATTGTTGAACTTATTTCTTATTCGTATTTTCCAAAAGAAAAAATGAAAACCTCCAAAAATCGGCTAATATTAACGATTTTTAGTCTGGGGTTCAATTGTTTTTTTAACGATATTTCAACATTTTACACTATTTCCTTATAGATAATATTAAAAAACATGGAGAATGGATTCTTGAACTTAACTTATTTCTTATTCAATTTTCCTATGAAAAAATGAAAACCTCCAAAAATCGGCTAATATTAACGATTTTTAGTCTGGGGTTCAATTGTTTTTTTAACGATATTTCAAAATTTTACACTATAACCTTATATATAATATTAAAAACATGGAGAATGGATTGTTCAACTTATTTCTTATCAATTTGTCCATAGGAAAAAATGAAAACCTCCAAAAATCGGCTAATACTAACGATTTTAGTCTGGGGGTAAACTGTTTTTAAACGAAATTTCAATATTTTACACTATAACCTTATATATAATATTAAAAAACATGGAGAATGGATTATTGAACTTATTTCTTATTCAATTTTTCCAAAAGAAAAAATGAAAACCTCTAAAAATCGGCTAATATAACGATCTTTAGTCTGGGGGTAAACTGTTTTTAAACGAAATTTCAATATTTTACACTATTACTTTATAGATAATATTAAAAAACATGGAGAATGGATTATTGAACTTATTTCTTATTCAATTTTTCCAAAGGAAGGAATGAAAATCTCTAAAAATCGGCTAATATAACGATTTTTAGTCTGGGGTAAATTGTTTTTAACCGAAATTTCAATATTTTACACTATTACATTATAGGTAATATTAAAAAACATGGAGAATGGAATTAATTAAATTAAATGGAGTTTATTACTCGATCCACATTGTATATAAGTGTTAATTAAAAGGTAAATGTGTAAAATTTGGAAATTTTGTTTTAATGTAATTTACACCCAGCCTTAAAATCTTTAATATTTGCCGATTTATGTGGTTTTCATTATTTCTTTTGAAAAAAACAAAGAAGAAATAAGTTCAAAAATCTATTGTCTATGTTTTTTAGTGTTATCTATATGTAAAGTAAAAGTTAAATGTTGAGATATCGTTAAAAAAACAATTTACCCCCAGACTAAACAATGTTAATATTAGCCGAAATTTGTCGTTTTCATTGTTTCATTTAGAAACACGAGTAATAAATAATTTCACAATCGGCTACAATGTTTTTGAGTGTTATTTGTAAGATTCAGTTTAAATTTTTTGAAATTTTATTATATAACATTTACCCCTAAGAAAAAAATTGGTAAAATTAGCTGGTTTTGTGATCCTTATATCTTCTTTGGGACAAACCATGAGTTAGAGAATTTCAACAATCTAGTCTCTATGTTTTTTTAGTGTTATCTATAAGGTAATAGTTTAAAATATTGAAATTTCGTTTAAAAACTGTTTACCCCCAGACTAAAAATCGTTAATATTAGCCGATTTTAGTGGTTTTCATTTTTTCTTTTGGAAAAAACGAATAAGAAATAAGTTCGACAATCCATTCCCCATGTTTTTTAATATTACTTATATGCTAAAAGAGTAAAATGTTGAAATATCGTTTAAAAACAATTTACCCAAAGGCTAAAAATCGTTAATATTAGCCGATTTATGTGGTTTTCATTTATTCCTTTGGAAAAATTGAATAAGAAATAAGTTCAACAATCCATTCTCCATGTTTTTTAATATTATCTATAAGGTAATAGTGTAAAATATTGAAATTTCGTTTAAAAACAATTTACCCCCAGACTAAAAATCGTTAATTATAGCCGATTTTTGTGGTTTTCATTTTTTCGTTTGGAGAAAACGGGAGAAAATTTAGTTTATTACTACTCGATCCACATTGTATAATGTGTTATTTAAAAGGTAAATGTGTAAAATTGGTAGTTTTGTTTTAATGCAATTTACACCCAGACTAAAAATCGTTAATATTAGTCGATTTATGTGGTTTTCATTTATTCCTTTGGAAAAATTGAATAAGAAATAAGTTCAACAATCCAGTCTGTATATTTTTTAGTGTTATCTATAAGCTAAAAGTTTAAAAAGTTGAAATATCGTTTAAAAACAATTTACCCCCAGACTAAAAATCGTTAATATTAGCCGATTTTTGTGGTTTTCATTTTTTCTTTTGGAGAAAACGGGAGAAAATTTAGTTTATTACTCGATCCACATTGTATAAATGTGTTATTTAAAAGGTAAATGTGTAAAATTTGGTAGTTTTGTTTTAATGCAATTTACACCCAGACTAAAAATCGTTAATATTAGTCGATTTATGTGGTTTTCATTTATTCCTTTGGAAAAATTGAATAAGAAATAAGTTCAACAATCCAGTCTGTATATTTTTTAGTGTTATCTATAGGGTAAAAGTTTAAAATGTTGAAATATCGTTAAAAAAATAATTTACCCCCAGACTAAAAATCGTTAATATTAGCCGATTTTTGTGGTTTTCATTTTTTCTTTTGGAGAAAACGGGAGAAAATTTAGTTTAATACTCGATCCACATTGTATATAAGTGTTAATTAAAAGGTAAATGTGTAAAATTTGGTAATATTGTTTTAATGCAATTTACCCCCAGCATTAAAATCGTTAATATAAGCCGAAATTTGTAAATTCTTATTTCTTATTCGTTTTTTCCAAAAGAAAAAATGAAAACCTCCAAAAATCGGCTAATTTTATTGATTTTTAGTCTGGGGTAAATTGTTTTTTTAACGAAATTTCAACATTTTACACTTTTACCTTATAGGTAATATTAAAAAACACGGAGAAGGTATTGTTGAACGTATTTCTTACTCGTTTTTTCAAAAAGAAAAAATGAAAACCTCCAAAAAAAGGCTAATATTATTGATTTTTAGTCTGGGGTAGATTGTTATTAAACGAAATTTCAACATTTTACACTTTTACCTTATAGATAATATTAAAAAACATGGAGAATGGATTGTTGAACTTATTTCTTATTCAATTTTTCCAAAAGAAAAAATGAAAACCTCCAAAAATCGGCTAATATTAACGATTTTTAGTCTGGGGTTCAATTGTTTTTTTAACGATATTTCAACATTTTACACTATTTCCTTATAGGTAATATTAATAAACATGGAGAATGGATTGTTTAACTTATTTCTTATTCGTTTTTTACAAAAGAAAAAATGAAAACTTCTAAAAATCGGCTAATATAACGAAAAAAATGAATACCTCCAAAAATCGTCTAATTTTATTGATTATTAGTCTGGGGTAAATTGTTTTTTTAACGATATTTCAACATTTTACACTTTTAGCTTATAGGTAATATTAAAAAACATGGAGAATGGATTGTTGAACTTATTTCTTATTCGTTTTTTCCAAAAGAAAAAATGAAAACCTCCAAAAATCGGCTAATATTAACGATTTTTAGTCTGAGGTTCAATTGTTTTTAAACGAAATTTCAATATTTTACACTATTACCATATAGGTAATATTAAAGAACATGGAGAATGGATTGTTTAACTTACTTCTTATTCGTTTTTTCCAAAAGAAAAAATGAAAACCTCCCAAAATCGGCTAAAATTATTGATTTTTAGTCTGGGGTAAATTGTTTTTTTAACGATATTTCAACATTTTACACTTTTACCTTACAGGTAATATGAAAACACACGGAGAATGGATTCTTGAACTTATTTCTTATTCAATTTTTCCAAAGGAATAAATGAAAACCACATAAATCGGCTAATACTAACGATCTTTAGTCTGGGGGTAAACTGTTTTTAAACGAAATTTCAATATTTTACACTATAACCTTATAGCTAATATTAAAAAACATGGAGAAGGATTGTTGAACTTATTTCTTATTCGTATTTTCCAAAAGAAAAAATGAAAACCTCCAAAAATCGGCTAATATTAACGATTTTTAGTCTGGGGTTCAATTGTTTTTTTAACGATATTTCAAAATTTTACACTATTTCCTTATATATAATATTAAAAAACATGGAGAATGGATTGTTTAACTTATTTCTTATTCAATTTGTCCAAAGGAAAAAATGAAAACCTCCAAAAATCGGCTAATATTAACGATTTTTAGTCTGGGGTTCAATTGTTTTTAAACGAAATTTCAATATTTTCACTATAACCTTATATATATATTAAAAACATGGAGAATAGATTATTGAACTTATTTCTTATTCAATTTTTCCAAAGGAAAAAATGAAAATCTCTAAAAATCGGCTATATTAACGATTTTTAGTCTGGGGTAAATTGTTTTTAACCGAAATTTCAATATTTTACACTATTACCATATAGGTAATATTAAAAAACATGGAGAATGGATTGTTTAACTTACTTCTTATTCGTTTTTTCCAAAAGAAAAAATGAAAACCTCCCAAAATCGGCTAAAATTATTGATTTTTAGTCTGGGGTAAATTGTTTTTTTAACGATATTTCAACATTTTACACTTTTACCTTATAGGTAATATTAAAACACACGGAGAATGGATTCTTGAACTTATTTCTTATTCAATTTTTCCAAAGGAATAAATGAAAACCACATAAATCGGCTAATACTAACGATCTTTAGTCTGGGGGTAAACTGTTTTTAAACGAAATTTCAATATTTTACACTATAACCTTATATATAATATTAAAAAACATGGAGAATGGATTATTGAACTTATTTCTTATTCAATTTTTCCAAAGGAATAAATGAAAACCACATAAATCGGCTAATACTAACGATCTTTAGTCTGGGGGTAAACTGTTTTTAAACGAAATTTCAATATTTTACACTTATAACCTTATATTTAATATTAAAAAACATGGAGAATGGATTATTGAACTTATTTCTTATTCAATTTTTCCAAAGGAAAAAATGAAAATCTCTAAAAATCGGCTAATATAACGATCTTTAGTCTGGGGGTAAACTGTTTTTAAACGAAATTTCAATATTTTACACTATTACTTTATAGATAATATTAATAAACATGGAGAATGGATTATTGAACTTATTTCTTATTCAATTTTTCAAAAGGAAGGAATGAAAATCTCTAAAAATCGGCTAATATAACGATTTTTAGTCTGGGGTAAATTGTTTTTAACCGAAATTTCAATATTTTACACTATTACCATATAGGTAATATAAAAAACATGGAGAAGGATTGTTGAACTTATTTCTTATTCAATTTTTCCAAAGGAATAAATGAAAACCACATAAATCGACTAATATTAACGATTTTTAGTCTGGGGGTAAATTGTTTTCTTTAACGATATTTCAACATTTTACAATTTTACCTTATAGGTAATATTAAAAAACATGGATAATGGAATTAATTAAATTAAATGGAGTTTATTACTCGATCCACATTGTATATAAGTGTTAATTAAAAGGTAAATGTGTAAAATTTGGAAATTTTGTTTTAATGTAATTTACACCCAGCCTTAAAATCTTTAATATTTGCCGATTTATGTGGTTTTCATTATTTCTTTTGAAAAAAACAAAGAAGAAATAAGTTCAAAAATCTATTGTCTATGTTTTTTTAGTGTTATCTATAATGTAAAAGTATAAAATGTTGAGATATCGTTAAAAAAACAATTTACCCCCAGACTAAACAATGTTAATATTAGCCGAAATTTGTCGTTTTCATTGTTTCATTTAGAAACAACGAGTAATAAATAAGTTCAACAATCGGGCTACAATGTTTTTGAGTGTTATTTGTAAGATTCAGTTTAAATTTTTTGAAATTTTTTATTATATAACATTTACCCCTAAGAAAAAAATTGGTAAAATTAGCTGGTTTTGTGATCCTTATGTCTTCTTTGGGACAAACCATGAGTTAGAGAATTTCAACAATCTAGTCTCTAGGTTTTTTTAGTGTTATCTATAAGGTAATAGTTTAAAATATTGAAATTTCGTTTAAAAACTGTTTACCCCCAGACTAAAAATCGTTAATATTAGCCGATTTATGTGGTTTTCATTTATTCCTTTGGAAAAATTGAATAAGAAATAAGTTCAACAATCCATTCTCCATGTTTTTTAATATTATCTATAAGGTAATAGTGTAAAATATTGAAATTTCGTTTAAAAACAATTTACCCCCAGACTAAAAATCGTTAATTATAGCCGATTTTTGTGGTTTTCATTTTTTCTTTTGGAGAAAACGGGAGAAAATTTAGTTTATTACTCGATCCACATTGTATAAATGTGTTATTTAAAAGGTAAATGTGTAAAATTTGGTAGTTTTGTTTTAATGCAATTTACACCCAGACTAAAAATCGTTAATATTAGTCGATTTATGTGGTTTTCATTTATTCCTTTGGAAAAATTGAATAAGAAATAAGTTCAACAATCTCAGTCTGTATATTTTTAGTGTTATCTATAGGGTAAAAGTTAAAATGTTGAAATATCGTTAAAAAATAATTTACCCCCAGAATAAAAATCGTTAATATTAGCAGATTTTTGTGGTTCTCATTTATTCTTTTGGAAAAAATGAAAGAAAATTTAGTTCATTACTCGATCCATATTGTATATAAGTGTTACTTAAAAGGTAAATGTGTATAATTTGGAAATTTTGTTTTAATGCAATTTACCCCCAACATTAAAATCGTTAATATAAGCCGAAATTTGTAAATTCTTATTTCTTATTCGTTTTTTCCAAAAGAAAAAATGAAAACCTCCAAAAATCGGCTAATTTTATTGATTATTAGTCTGGGGTAAATTGTTTTTTTAACGATATTTCAACATTTTACACTTTTAGCTTATAGGTAATATTAAAAAATATGGAGAATGGATTGTTCAACTTATTTCTTACTCGTTTTTTCAAAAAGAAAAAATGAAAACCTCCAAAAAAAGGCTAATATTATTGATTTTTGTCTGGGGTAGATTGTTATTAAACGAAATTTCAACATTTTACACTTTTACCTTATAGATAATATTAAAAACCATGGAAATGGATTGTTGAACTTATTTCTTATTCAATTTTTTTCCAAAAGAAAAAATGAAAACCTCCAAAAATCGGCTAATATTACGATTTTTAGTCTGGGGTTCAATTGTTTTTTTAACGATATTTCAACATTTTACACTATTTCCTTATAGGTAATATTAATAAACATGGAGAATGGATTGTTTAACTTATTCTTATTCG
Source organism: Sitobion miscanthi (assembly GCA_008086715.1). Lineage (NCBI taxonomy): Eukaryota > Metazoa > Arthropoda > Insecta > Hemiptera > Aphididae > Sitobion > Sitobion miscanthi. Next base: position 11,689 of record SSSL01000354.1, read on the forward strand.
TTTTTTACAAAAGAAAAAATGAAAACTTCTAAAAATCGGCTATATAACGAAAAAAATGAATACCTCCTCCAAAAATCGTCTAATTTTATTGATTATTAGTCTGGGGTAAATTTTTTTTTTAACGATATTTCAACTTTTACACTTTTAGCTTATAGGTAATATTAAAAAACATGGAGAATGGATTGTTGAACTTATTTCTTATTCGTTTTTTTCCAAAAGAAAAAATGAAAACATCCAAAAATCGGCTAATATTAACGATTTTTAGTCTGAGGTTCAATTGTTTTTAACGAAATTTCAATATTTTACACTATTACCATATAGGTAATATTAAAGAACATGGAGAATGGATGTTTAACTTACTTCTTATTCTTTTTTTTTCCAAAAGAAAAAATGAAAACCTCCCAAATCGGCTAAAATTATTGATTTTTAGTCTGGGGTAAATTGTTTTTTTAACGATATTTCAACATTTTACACTTTTACCTTACAGGTAATATTAAAACACACGGAGAATGGATTCTTGAACTTATTTCTTATTCAATTTTTCCAAAGGAATAAATGAAAACCACATAAATCGGCTAATATTAACGATTTTTAGTCTGGGGTTCAATTGTTTTTTTAACGATATTTCAACATTTTACACTATTTCCTTATAGATAATATTAAAAAACATGGAGAATGGATTCTTGAACTTATTTCTTATTCAATTTTTCCTATGGAAAAAATGAAAACCTCCAAAAATCGGCTAATATTAACGATTTTTAGTCTGGGGTTCAATTGTTTTTTTAACGATATTTCAAAATTTTACACTATAACCTTATATATAATATTAAAAAACATGGAGAATGGATTGTTGAACTTATTTCTTATTCAATTTGTCCAAAGGAAAAAATGAAAACTCCAAAAATCGGCATATTAACGATTTTAGTCTGGGGTTCAATTGTTTTTAAACGAAATTTCAATATTTTACACTATAACCTTATATATAATATTAAAAAACATGGAGAAGAGATTATTGAACTTATTTCTTATTCAATTTTTCAAAGGAAAAAATGAAAATCTCTAAAAATCGGCTAATATAACGATTTTTAGTCTGGATAAATTGTGTTTTTAACCGAAATTTAATATTTTACACTATTACCATATAGGTAATATTAAAAAACATGGAGAATGGATTGTTAACTTACTTCTTATTCGTTTTTTCCAAAAGAAAAAATGAAAACCTCCCAAAATCGGCTAAAATTATTGATTTTTAGTCTGGGGTAAATTGTTTTTTTAACGATATTTCAACATTTTACACTTTTACCTTACAGGTAATATTAAAACACACGGAGAATGGATTCTTGAACTTATTTCTTATTCAATTTTTCCAAAGGAATAAATGAAAACCACATAAATCGGCTAATACTAACGATCTTTAGTCTGGGGGTAAACTGTTTTTAAACGAAATTTCAATATTTTACACTATAACCTTATAGCTAATATTAAAAAACATGGAGAATGGATTATTGAACTTATTTCTTATTCAATTTTTCCAAATGAAGGAATGAAAATCTCTAAAAATCGGCTAATATAACGATTTTTAGTCTGGGGGTAAATTGTTTTCTTTAACGATATTTCAACATTTTACACTTTTACGTTATAGGTAATATTAAAAAACATGGAGAAGGATTGTTGAACTTATTTCCTATTCGTATTTTCCAAAGGTATAAATGAAAACCACATAAATCGACTAATATTAACGATTTTTAGTCTGGGGGTAAATTGTTTTTAAACGAAATTTCAATATTTTACACTATTACCTTATAGCTAATATTAAAAAACATGGAGAAGGATTGTTGAACTTATTTCTTATTCGTATTTTTCCAAAAGAAAAAATGAAAACCTCCAAAAATCGGCTAATATTAACGATTTTTAGTCTGGGGGTAAATTGTTTTTTTAACGATATTTCAACATTTTACACTATTTCCTTATAGATAATATTAAAAAACATGGAGAATGGATTGTTGAACTTATTTCTTATTCAATTTTTCCAAAGGAAAAAATGAAAACCTCCAAAAATCGGCTAATATTAACGATTTTTAGTCTGGGGTTCAATTGTTTTTTTAACGATATTTCAAAATTTTACACTATAACCTTATATATAATATTAAAAAACATGGAGAATGGATTGTTCAACTTATTTCTTATTCAATTTGTCCAAAGGAAAAAATGAAAACCTCCAAAAATCGGCTAATATTAACGATTTTTAGTCTGGGGTTCAATTGTTTTTAAACGAAATTTCAATATTTTACACTATAACCTTATATATAATATTAAAAAACATGGAGAATAGATTATTGAACTTATTTCTTATTCAATTTTTCCAAAGGAAAAAATGAAAATCTCTAAAAATCGGCTAATATAACGATTTTTAGTCTGGGATAAATTGTTTTTAACCGAAATTTCAATATTTTACACTATTACCATATAGGTAATATTAAAAAACATGGAGAATGGATTGTTTAACTTACTTCTTATTCGTTTTTTCCAAAAGAAAAAATGAAAACCTCCAAAATCGGCTAAAATTATTGATTTTTAGTCTGGGGTAAATTGTTTTTTTAACGATATTTCAACATTTTACACTTTTAGCTTATAGGTAATATTAAAAAACATGGAGAATGGATTGTTGAACTTATTTCTTATTCGTTTTTTACAAAAGAAAAAATGAAAACCTCCAAAAATCGGCTTATATTAACGATTTTTAGTCTGGGGTTCAATTGTTTTTTTAACGATATTTCAACATTTTACACTATTTCCTTATAGATAATATTAAAAAACATGGAGAATGGATTGTTGAACTTATTTCTTATTCAATTTTTCCAAAGGAAAAAATGAAAACCTCCAAAAATCGGCTAATATTAACGATTTTTAGTCTGGGGGTAAATTGTTTTTAAACGAAATTTCAATATTTTACACTATTACCTTATAGATAATATTAAAAAACATGGAGAATGGATTATTGAACTTATTTCTTATTCAATTTTTCCAAATGAAGGAATGAAAATCTCTAAAAATCGGCTAATATAACGATTTTTAGTCTGGGGTAAATTGTTTTCTTTAACGATATTTCAACATTTTACACTTTTACGTTATAGGTAATATTAAAAAACATGGAGAAGGATTGTTGAACTTATTTCCTATTCGTATTTTCCAAAGGTATAAATGAAAACCACATAAATCGACTAATATTAACGATTTT
>SSSL01000604.1:0-14665 GCA_008086715.1 Sitobion miscanthi
ATTGATAAATAACTATATTTAATTGACATCCACAGCTATTGGGCAACGCACATAAGTTAGACAAGGGCTCGATTATGTAGTTAAATAGTAAATATATAACATACTATGTAGTATTTACTTGATATAACATTACAGTTTTTATGTCAGTCATTTATATAAATTTATTAGTGTAGCACACAAATACTGCTACAGTTTCTAAATAATACAATATTAATAAACAGAATAGAACCTTATGTACCTATTTAATTAAAGTCTGAAAATTTAATTGTATTATGATATGTGACTATATACTATTTGATATAACTTATATAGGTAGAGTATTATATGGAATAAACTATTTAATAATAAGTATATATTATTAATATATACAATTATACAATTAATATATATATAATAATAACATTTTGATCATTTAATATAATAAAACATTTTATATTATTATATGCAAAACTCCGTGTTCACCTAATGTAATTATATTATCAGTAACCATGTTATCAGTTAAAAATCCGGTATCGTGTTTATTTTTAGAAATGCAGTAAATATTATTCGTACACGGTAGGAATAATTATATTATTACGTGTACATACGGTATCGAGTATGAACTAAACAAAAGTAACATGCTGTGGGGTGACGTCCCCGCACACAATATGCAGCCTTGTAATTGGGAACTGCAAAGAGCGTCGTTTAAAGCTTTTTGTGCACGTAGGCCGGCGTTAAAGTCTATGTCCACGGATATGAACACGGCAAGCGGAAATACAAATGTCGTATTAACATTGAATACGAAACGCGCAAAGGTGGAAACGCATCGTACACCAGCTCGCGTACGTACAATGTCATGAATAAACCAGTAGGTAGATACGCGAGCTATACAAACGTTATGCTATTAATTATTATTATATATGTATTATAAACTTGTACTCACCGGTTTGAAAAGCGCCCATCGCAGAATACAATGAAATCTATTCGAAAGATATTGTTTTTCTGTGGGCTCGGGTGTGTGTCTCACGAGTAGGGTTTCCAACTCTTATTTGCGGATAAGCGGGAACCAGATATTTACAAGCGGGACTCGACAAAAAAAAACGGGACAATACTACAAATTTACAAAATCGAAAGAAAAACAATTTTTATCATTTTTATCAGTTTTATTTAAAATTTGAAATAAAATTAACAGAATAATCGTCTTAAGTTTTTTAACACAATATTAATCATTAAATAAAACATTTTGCTCAGTTAAGAGTACCTACCTTATCACAAGACAATTAGTTTTTATTTTTGAAAGAGTACTTATCTTGTGATTTGGCACATTTGAGCAATTTTTTATTTTTAATAACATAGTCATAAAAATCTTTGCAATTGTACTGAAAATTAATTTTTACTTGCAGTTCTGCCTTTACGTGTTCAACACTCAGTCTATTTCTTGAATCAGTCCAGGCGTTTCCGCAAAGTGAAAATGCCCTCTCAGCAGCGGCATTTGAACATGGAATAGACACAATAAACTGGAAAATCTTTAATAAGTTCGGTATATTCAAATGCCGAAACAGTTCATGCCAAGTTTCATAAATAGTTTTTTTTTTTATTCGACGAATGTGTTTGCTTACGCTCTTCAATAATTTTATCCAGAGTTTCTTTAATACTGCAAAACTCATTATAAAGTTCGTCCATATCTATGAGTTTGGTGAGTGATAATTTTTCACAACACATAGAGAGATCCTTGTAGATAAATGTATTTTCCAAAGCAAATATTCGCATTGTAGCCAAATTATTATCTTCCGAAAAATTAAAGTGATCGTCCAGATATTTCAATGCATTTTTGTACCATGTAACCAAAACAATTTTTATGGATTCTTGTTCATCAATTGTAAAACTGGTCAGGGAATTTGTACAAATAAATCCAAAGAATTTGTCGTTGATTCTTTGTTCTATTTTTAAGCGTAAATCTGTTAAGATGTTAAAAGTTTCACAAGATAAAGCATTATCTTTTTCCAAAAACATGATGACATTCTGAAATATTTTTAAAGTATTATCTAGAAATCCAAGAAAACATTCTGTTTTTTTTGCGTGGTTTTCATTAAAATATTTTCCTAATGCCACTGGACAGTCATCTCCAAGAGACATAAAATAAGACTTCAACGCTGGAAATCCGCGTAGAATTTTTCCAATAGCGGGATGCAATGATAGCCACCTCGTTTTGACGTGTCTTATAATATTTTGGTATTCTATTCCAGCATCAGCAAAATGTTCTTTTAGAGTTTGTACTCTTTGGGCATGGTAAGATAAGTGCCCATACACTTTAAGTACCAAATTTTCCACGTCAAACTCACACTTTTCCATAGCATGACGGATGACATTGTGTACCATGTGTGCTGAACACTCTGCAGGCAAGATGTTGGCATTATCTTGAAACAGTAGTTTGTAAACTGAATTATTTTTTCCAAAATTAACATTGGCGTTGTCGGCTGAGTAAGCAGATACATTTGTGAAATCTAGGCCCAGCGCTTTAATTCTATTTTTTATATTACTATAAATATCGATAGCTTTTTCATCTGGGTCCTCATAAAAATCAAGTAGGCAGGTGCTAATTCCATTATCTGGCGAGTAAAATCTGACAATAATTGGAAATAATTTTATATGTCCGTGATTTGACGCATCTGTCGAAATACTATAAAACACGCCTAATCTCAGTTTTTCCACAATTTCTTCGATTGATGCTGGAGCCAGAACGTTGTAAATTAAACATGACGCCTTAGTTCTACCAAGCGATATTTTTGATGCAATTTGAGAATCATTAAATATCACGGGACTTAGCTTTGAATCGCAGTCAATAGAATTATACGACATGTTATGGTTCACGCTATGGTAAACTTTTGTCAACTCTGCAGCAATCACTTTTTCCTCGACTGTTGTCAATACATCGCGCTTTAAAAACTGTTGTAAAGTTTGAGTATTCTTTCGAGCTCTTTCTCCCCGTAGGTGTTCCGGAACGCTAATATGCCGTTTAACGTCATTCAAACCTCCATGCGATATCATAAATGATTTCATACACACGTTGCAAAAAGCTTTATGAACATTTGTATCAACTCTTTTTAAAAAAGGATACGATTGCTCCCATTCTTGTCTGTAGGAACACATACGTTTACATTTTTTGTTTTTTAGTTTTTCACAGTCAATCATTTCTGAATCAGACATGACTAAAACTCAAACAAATCGTTCCAAAATAACAATAGAAAAGTTTTAAGAGAACGCTGAACACTATTTATTTATAAAAACAACGAAACTCTATGAGAAGGACACGACGACACGACACGACACGACGACACAGCAACTGCGCGAGCGCCGCGAGCCGCGAGGCAACGGAAAAATAGAACGATAAAAATGTCTAATTATATCACTCGGCTCGATAAAAACACGTATCGGTATCGTATTTATAGACATTTCGATAAATGTTCAACCTAAATATTCTGAGAATACTGAATACAAATACTACTAATGTTTGACAAAACCAGCACGTGCAATCGATGGAAAATAATTTCAAATGCGCACAATACGAACGTAATATTTATATTTAATAGGACTTTGACAGGTTTACCTAGAAGCGGGACAATTAGCGTCCCGCGAACACGCATCGCGGGACGCATTATTTGAGCCCTGTATACGGGACGTCCCGCCTCACGCGGGACGGTTGGCAACCCTACTCACGAGCGTTCGACACACGATGACGTTAGACAACGCGGGCGCGTTTCACGTCGCCAAAGTTGTCCCCCGCACTCCGCCACTCCACCGACCAATCGGTATGAACTATACTAATGGTCATACTGTGGCATTGCACGTATCGTTGATATCAAAGAGACGTTCGTAAATATTGACCTTCCGACTCGCATAAATAATCGTAGGTATAGACACTGTGCATATGATCAAAAACTACGCCCTCTGGTGGTTAATCAATGCGCTATCGGCATGACAACTAATATAATATTATTATGTACGAATAACTATTTTTAAATATTCACTTAAGTATTAGTTATTTAAATTAACTTTTTGATAAACAAATTGATTACATCATTGATTTTTATCATTTAATTTATATTTCAAATTGTATTTTTTAATTTAGTTATATTAGTAGTTAGTTACCTATATAATTAAGATGAATGATATTATTTTGGAAACTGGTTTTCAAAGTATTTATTCAGATGTACTATATAATAAAGAAAAATCATTAAATTTACTCAAAAGTTGACATGTGATTAATGTAAAAGAAGTAAAATCGTTCAAAACAAATAGTTTTATTTTTGGCAATGTTATAAGACAAACATCAGTGACTTCTACACCATACAAAGTTAAAATTGAAGTATATATACTTATTTATTACTGATGCACGAATTTGAACTTAATTCTGTAAATACTAATTATTAACAGTTCGATGAAACAAGATAAGTTAAAGTAGCCAGCTGTGAATGTGCTGCTGGTGAAGGACAACGATGCAAACACATAGGTGCACTTTTTTGTTATATTAATAATGAGGAAACACTGGCTAAAACAGATTTACCACAATCATGGGGACAACCATCAAAAAGAAGTGAAGACAAGTATAAAAAAGGAAAAAGGATTTGTGATTTATTCCATGCTAAAAAGCCAAGACTAGATATACCTGATATTAGTATTAAATCAATTATTGAAAATAGTGACTTATTAGCATTGCCATGCTCTTAAAGTTATAAACTTAAAGCTGAATTAAAATCTGAAATAAGTAGAACTTGTGAGAATACATTAAATTCAATCGTAGACAGTGTAGAAGAAGAATTAATTTATGACTTGAATAATCCATTTTTAAACATAATAATTTTTAAACAACAGGAACTTAATAATACTTCTTTTTTGAATAATTCTTATTCTTATTTCCCTCTTAATGAAAATGAGTTAATATTTTTTAATAATTTTATATATGTAACCAAAGAAAAATTAAAATTAGTTTTTAATAAAAGTTTAAATCAGTCAGATCAATTTTGGTTAGATTGTAGATTATATAGAATTTCAGCTAGTAGCAAAGCACACAAAATAAAAACTTTAAAAATATTAACTTGTGAAAAACAACAATCTTTGGCCATACGTTTATTAAGTTCTAAATCTCTAGTCGGACAAGCTGCAATTAATGCTTCATATGGAACTGAAACTGAAAATGATGCTTTTGAATCCTACTGTAAATGTTTTAATGTTACAGTAATTAAATGTGGTCTAATAGTTCATATAAAGTATCCGTGGCTTTGTGCTTCACCAGATGGGATTGTAGTTATTGATGGTATACCTAAAAAAGTGCTAGAAATTAAATGTCCAATAAGTTGCAAGGATAAAATGATAATTGATCCTATTTTAAATGTTTCTAATGTTAAATATTTACAGTTAATTAATGGCAAAGTAACATTAAAAAAAAGTCATACATACTACACCCAATGCCAAATACTCATTTTCACCTCAGGGTTAGATGAATGTGATTTATATATTTTTAATTTCATTGAACCTGTTCTCATAAATATTATTAAAGATGAACACTTTCTAATGAATACTTCAACTAAATTAGAAATGTTTTATTTTAAATTTTATTTATCAACTTGTGTACGTATGAAAAATAATGAATATAATTAGTTGTATTTAAGTTATAATGTTGTACTTATATTTAAATGTACCTATGCTTTACTTTTATTCGATTGAGTTATTTATACTTAAGTTTAATATTGTTGTGTTGCTTATGTAATTATGTACTATAATATCAGTAATCTTAACTTATTAGTCCATTTTTAAATAAACGTATTAGTTATTATTAATGCATAGGTAGGTGGTAAAATAATGAAAGCTGAAATTAAAACATAAATAACAAATTTAATAGTATAAAATATACATGTTTATAAAAAATTACGTTGTTAAATATTTTTTTTTGTTAAAAATAATAACATTAAAGACAAGAATATATTTTTAAAGATTATTCTAAATATGATTTTTTTATTACAGTAAATTTATAAATTATAATTATATTTCTCATTATATTATATTCAGTTATACAAAAAAAGAACAATAAAAGCAGATTGAATTTAATATTGGTACATTAACTATTGTTTTATTATTGGTGATTGCATATTAGTTATAACACAGCACATATGGACAATATTGTCAATGTATGGTAAAAGATCAATAGTGACTTTGTTAAGGATACCAAATGTTTTTACTCTAGCAAACAACCGTTCAATGTGAATCCTAACACTGGCAATGTTATAAGTCTCAAGAACTTCACTCTCTGTGAATTTAGCATTGTATAAAAAGGGAGGCATTATTAAGATTGCATTTTGCTGATCACAATTAGTTTTAATCCCGGGAAAACCTTTATCGGCCATTACTTCATCACCAGGTTCTAACAATGATAGAAAACCACAATCATTGGTTATGAAGGAGTCACTGGATCTTCCACCATAACATTTGGAGACAAAACTCACCATTCCATTAGGCGTTATTGCTACTAAAAATTGTATAGTATAACCCCCTTTATATCTAGAATATAAATATACTCTCTGTTCAACAGTGTTGGGTTGTTCCACCCGAATTCTGTGCAATCTATAACGCAACGACAATGTGGATAATTTTTTTTGAATGCCTCAGGTAAAAGATCTGATATAGTTTTTTTACTGGGCCATAATATAAAATCTTTTGTTTTTGTGCTTAGGGTAGTTAGTACATCAGAAAATATTCTTGTAACTGTTGTACGGTGTATACCAAACATTACAGATAGAGCAGAATAGGCAATACCCAACTTCAATTTCATTAAAAATAATAATAATTCATTTTCCTTAGTCATTAAAAAACGTTTACTAGGGGGCATTAATTTCAGTAAAATATTAAAAATAGGAAAAGTGGTACCAGTTAAGTCTTTTAGTGCATTTTCAGTTTTAATGGACTCAAATCCATGAAAAGCTTTACATGACAAGCATGATAAACTATTACTAGAATCTACACCACAAGCTTTATCAGATAATTTACATTTGGTAAAATTAAGATTACTATTTGAAGTTAGAGGTATTGATGCTTGAGTTGAAACATTATTGCCCTCAAAAGAACAGTGAAACGTAAAATCTTGATTGTCATCTACATCAAAACATACTTGAATGCTAACATTAACTGAAGACATTTGACTTGTATTTTCAGGAAAAATAAAATCACCGCTAGACACCGCGTCCGGAACATTTTTAGATAAGTCCATTTTTTTTTTATTTGCTGCTCTGTTATATCTCTCTAGTTGTTGTTTATGATTACATTTAGTTATTTTATAAGCTTTAGGAAATATTGATGGTACATATGATGGGCTTTGAGGATCATTTGATTTTTTGTTACCGACAAAATGAGTACTGCAAATTCTGTTATGAGATTTTGGCATCCACAATACTCCATTTTCGCTAATTAAAAAATGAATATTAGGTACATAAATAAACGGATATGTTAATTAATCATATACTCAAGTCTATTCACAGCTTTAATCCATTGTAATTTTAGTGTTGTTTGATAAGATCGATTTGGAAACTTGTAAAATACTATATTATTTGATGTATTTTTGTACGTGTTGTTGCAATTAACAACACAACAGTTTGAGTTGCTATTTCTTTTAGTATTCATAGTGAAAATAAAAAACAAAATTATAAAATAGTGTTATGAGCACAGAAAAGAGATTAATGTATAATAGTATAATACTATAATAATATATTGAGCATAAAGTTTATTGAGAATGGTAAGTATAGGTATACTCCGACCGGAATAAGAACGTACCCGGGCGGCGGACTAAATCAGGTTTGTAGTGCGCCGGTCGTCTCTGATTGGCTGAAACATTTACGGTCGCATCGGTATACAGCGCTGTCTCAAATTACCACATAATACACCGTGTTGTAGTGATTCAGCTGCTCATCAGCATACAACGTTTGCTGCTATAGTGCTATTTAGTTGATTTTATTTTATACTACGATTTGTTTATTTGAAGTGATACTGTCATCATTATGAGTTCTTCAGATGAAAAAACACCACAAATTATGACTCCAAAGAAAAAGAATCCTAAAGGAAAAGTAAGTTAACATTGTTTTTTTCTAATTAATTATTACAAATTTTTACAAGAAAATTATCACATACTATTAACCTACCATTAACCTAGCTAAACTAGCAATAAAATATATATTTTTTTTAATGCCGGTTCACAAGAAGCATATAAAATATTTTTGAAAAGCTTAGCGCGTATGAATTAAGTCCTACCATGATAAAACGTGTGTTTTTTGCGATATTAATCAAATCATTCAAAATAGTATCGGTACATCAAAAGTGTAAATTGAGTTTTATATATTTCATTTAAACGATGTTCATCTAAATCGTATAAAATGGTTACATGGTGTAATATAACGTACGTTTTTCTACCGTTTCTTTTGCTTTACCTTCAATACAATAGGTTTCGTAACATTCCTTTTTCGACCGTTAAGATGACCCCTCTTATTATGAGATACAGGTACAGGTGTGCCTGCGTGAAACGGCTATTACAAAATTCCACATATTACATTTAAGTATACACGATTCCACATGATTTTTTTCATGTATAATAATATAATAAAACATTTTAAAACTATTGAATATTAAAAAAGTTAATGCATTAATCAAATAGACCTGTTACACCCTGTACACTGGATGTTTCAGCATTATTTGACAATTATAAAAAATTATAAAAATCCCTGTTAATGTATATTGATTAAGCCTTTATATATTTTGAAAGTTTGCGAAATTTTTCATTCAATTATCGTATTTCTATCGATATTAGTTTTTTGAATCTAGGAAAAAAAAGCCCCGGAAAAAAAAGCCCCGGTAAAAAAAGCCCCGGACAACATTCATTGGAAAAAAAAGCCCCGTACCAACTAAATACATTATTCTTTATTATTATGATATTGTCATTTGTATATAATTTTAAAAAATTTAAAATAATTAAAAAAATGTAAAATAATTAAAAAAATGTAACCGTGTAGAAATTTAAAATAATTTAGTCACATTACTTTCTAATGTTGTGTCAATTACTTTTATTACCTTACTATACTTTAATCTTTTGTATTTCAAATGTTACTATACATATATATATGGTTATAGAATATACCTATGTCCAAAAAAGGTTAGGTTACCTATATACAAATATTAAATTATAAAATGTATACTATAATGAAAATGCGTTATGTGTTTAATTAGTACGGGGCTTTTTTTTCCTATAGGTGGGGCTTTTTTTACCGTGTTTTGAAATCGGGGCTTTTTTTCCGGGGCTTTTTTTTCCAGGCTTTTTTTTTTCCGAATACCAGTTTTTTATATCATTTTTAGTCAGATTATTTTGTCGAAAACTTATCGTTACACGCTTGTAAAACAAGTATAGAGAAAAGAGATGTATTTATGAACACTTTTGAATTTATTATAGAATAACAAACATATTACTTATCTTTTTGAATAAAAAATAATAATAATTAAATAATGGTTCTTACTTTTCAGCCTGTCTGTAGTGGTCAGAAATTGATCATTATCAACCACTACAAGTCGGTATTGAACAATAGCGGCAAGATGAAGTTTCGTGAGCTCATCACTCACATTTCTGAAAATCTTGGTATTGGTTACCACACAGTTCGTAAAACAATATCAGAATACAATACTACAAAATGTGTGAAATCACCTAACCGAAAAAGACAAAAGCCTGGTATTGTTGACAAAATAGATGAATTTGATAAGAACGCAATACGCAGAAAAGTTCATTCATTTTGGTTCAACAAAGAACTGCCAACAATTCCAAAGTTATTATCGGCAATAAATGAAGACGAAACCTTGCCAAATATTAAAAAGACTTCTTTAGGAATAGTGCTTAAAAGTTTAAATTTTAAATATACTAAACGTCAAAGAAATAGTTTCCTTTTAGAAAGAAGTGATCTGGTTGCTTGGCGTAGAAATTATTTGCTACAAATTCGTCAATTTCGAGAGGAAGGAAGACCAATCTATTATTTGGATGAAACGTGGATTAATGTTGGGGACTGTAGCACCAAAGTGTGGGTTGATCAAACGGTCACATCACATAGAATGGCATTCCTGGAGGGACTGTCGACCGGTGCACCAAATCCAACAGGCAAAGGGAAACGCTTGATCATCCTTCACATAGAGTCTACCGATGGTTTCTTACAACGTGGATTGTTATGTTTTGAATCTAAAAAAAATACGTCCGATTACCATGACGAAATGAACGGGCAGACATTCAAAGAATGGTTTGAAGAAATATTGCCTCTACTCAAGGATAACGCCGTTGTGGTGATGGACAACGCACCATATCATTCGGTAAAATCAGAAAAGGTTCCAAATATGAGTTGGAAAAAAGCAGATATTGTTAACTGGATACTATTAAAAGATGAAGAAATTGATATCACCAATAAGGCAAAAAGCGACCTCATAGAAATCGTGAAACGTCTCAAACCTAAGTAATTATAAAACAAATCAAATAATAATAAAAACGCTAATTAATGTTTTTTTTAGGTATAACACTTACGTAATTGGCGATATTGCAAAAGAAGCCGGAAAATCAATATTAAGACTGCCCCCCTATCACTGCGAATTAAACCCGATTGAACTGGTTTGGTCGATGGTGAAGCAATATGTCAAAGCCAACAACACGACTTTTAAATAACTGATATAAAGAATTTGCTTCACCAAGCCTTAGATAGGGTAACACCGGGAGACTGGCAGAACTTCATATCTCACGTGATAACCGAAGAAAAAAAATTATGGAGTATGGAATTTATATGTGACGAGATGATCGATGAACTTGAGACAAATCCAATTACATCCTAACCATAGGCGATACGTCCGACTCATCCGACGATGCCGACGACGAGGACAACGATCTCGGTTGTTGTTCTTTAGAATAATAGAATATTAATTGTTGTAAATATTTATTTTTTTGATAAATTTTAAATTAATTTTTCTTAAAAAAAATTATTTGAAATGTTTTTTTGTCTTTAATAGTGTCATTAATTAGTGCATTCCATGTTAAATTAATATATAGTATATTATATTACATAATGTATTAAATTATATTAATAATTATATATGTATTACAATAAAAATATTTAATAAAGTAAATAATAATATTAAGTTATAATATGTTTAGTTTAATAATATGTTTATAATATTAAGTTATAATATGGCAGATAACAAAAAAAACTGTTGTGCATTATACTCCTATGCGTCATTACTTGAGCGCCCTGTATAATAATTACAGTAATTAATAGTTGATTAATATCATCACTTTGTATGCAATATCGTCGGCACCCAATATAGACAAGGTGGTGGAGGGGAACCGGTCGCCGCCTGCGCGACGAGGTACGTTCTTATTCCGGTCGGAGTATAGTGTATGTATGAATGATATGCCGATATGGTATACTCGGGCCACTGAGAGAGCGCTACTCCTTGGCGCATTCAAATGAACGAGCTCCGCGGTTCCGTACCCATTTTTCTCCCACTCTACTACCTATTCGCCGCCCAAAATACCCCCACTCACTACGCGGCAACAGTGACTATTTCCACGGCCGCCGCCGCTGAGCGTCAACAAGTGGTTTATCTACAGCGGCTCAAGTAAATACAATGGAAATAATAACACCGACGACCGTTACACATGGTTAGGTTAGGTATAAGTTTGTATTTTGTATACATGGTTATATCTTATATCTTATAGATATATAACAATTTATATTATAATATATGAATTTATTTATTTAATCAGTCATCATCAATGTGTAATCGTACATTACAAAATACAGGTAACATATATTTTGTAAAAATAAAATACAAATAATGCCAAAAAAATTTAAATAATACAAAAACAAAAATATAATTATTAGAGGCTAATGACCTTAGATGTTGAAACCTTATTAACCAATAAAAAAAAATAAAAATAAAAATACAATTAAATCATTCAGAGCCTGAATCAGAACCACTGGTATCACCTGTTCCTATTGTTAAGACGTGTTGTTCTCCTTCAGGTTCTTCCTCCAAAATATCATCTGAGATAAGATCGATTCTCCGAAATTTATCTTCCTCCTTTAGGACGTGCTGAACAAAATTGGTCCACATTTCTGGTGTTACGTGTTCTACGCCTTGTTTTAATAATTCTTTTACGTCTTTTATTTTGAACGTATTGTTATGCGTCCGGACATAATGTTTGACGGATGACCACGCGAGCTCTATTGGGTTCAGCTCGCAGTGGTATGGAGGCAATCTTAGTACAGTTTTGTTATTTTCTTTGGCGTACTCGTCGATTACGTATTTTTCGTGTTCTGATTTGATTTTTTTTACTCTTTCCATCAATACCGCCTTTGCTATTGGTTGTGTAACGACTTCGCCTTTACTTTCCAGCCAATTTATAATATCCTGTTTTTTGCACGACCTCACTGGAGCTGGATCTTTTTTTACAGAATGATATGAGGCGTTATCCATTATAATAACTGCGTTGTCTTTAAGTAATGGTAGAATTCTAACAAACCATTCAAAAAATGTAGAACCATTCATTTCATCATGGTAGTCGGACGAGTTTGTTTTTGATTCGAAGCACAAAAGGCCCCCGGGGACAAAGCCGTCAGATGATCCAATATGTAAGACGATAAGCCGCTTACCTTTGCCCGAGAGTTCCTTTTGTCCTGTTGTAAGGCCTCTTTTAAATGCGTCATGTCGTGAACTGACTGAACTGTCGACCCATGCTCTGGTATGTGTTTCTCCCGCGTTGACCCACGTCTCATCTAGGAAATATAATGGTCTGCCCTGTTCTCTGTATTGCTTTATGTTGCTCAAATAATTTTGCCGCCAAACCACAAGGTCGTCTCTTTCGAGAAGCACGCTATTCCGACATTTTTTTACGTACACAAACTGCAATTCTTTCAGTATTTTTTGAAATGATGAACGTTTCAGAGTTGGTAACGTTTCGTCTTCATATATGGCAATCAACATCTTAGAAATTGTGGGCACTTCACGGTTGAACCAAAAACTGTGGATTTTTTGCCGTATTGCGTTTTTGTCAAAATCGTCCACTTTTTCAAGAATTGTTGGCCTTATTTTCTTTTTGTTGGGCGATGACACAGTACCTTTATTTTTATATTCAGCCAAAGTTGTTTGGACTGTACGTTGACCAATACCAGTTGATTTTGAGATTTCCAAAAGCATTTGTCTGTAGTTTATTCGGGGGCTGTTGGGATTGTCGCGTTGTTGATCAACTTTTTCTTTATATAAATTGATAACAATTTGTTTTTGACCGGTACCAACAAACTGCAAAAAAAATTATTTAAATAATAAGAATTAGTAATAGAAAAAATATTTAAATAAAATAGTTATATATTTTTTATATAACACTTACCTTTCCACAAGGATTTTTTTTCTTAGGTGAAGTAATATCAAAAGAATTCATTATGTATATATATTTGTAGTCTTACTAATACAATAATAAATACTAAAAAATATTGTGTACTAAAACACGCAAAAACAAAAAAACTTGGTGAATGTATAGCAATATGTAAAATACGGTAAACAGTAAACACTATAGTTCGCGCTGTATACAGACAACCACTGTCATGTGCTACGTTTTGGCGGCGACGGTAGCGGCATCGGCGACAGCGGCGGTAACTATGACGGCGGCCAGTAAAAAAGGAGGTTTGGTAGTGGGAATGCGCGAGAACGGACGAAGTTTGGTCGCCGACCAGTAGCGGTCTCTCGGTGGCCCGAGTATAGTATAATGATATGGTCTCATAGTGTATACTGCCGATAGTGCCCATAAATACCACCCCGAGCGTTAGTAGTCATCATGCACGGGTCTATATTCCATATAATGCAGCAAAAATTAATAATAATATAATAAGTTGAAATATTCGAACGTTTATGTGACATCCGTCGTCGACCCGAGCTGGGATATTATTATATAGTTGCAACCATGACAAATTATATAGGTATGTCAGCAATATTACGAGTTTAGAAATAAATCGCGCATCTACCCTCCGCCCAGTCTTTTACTGTGACGTAGGCATTTCTTCAGTTCTCATTGGTCCACCGCCGCCTTTGCCACAAATAGCCGCGGCCGCCAAAGACTCCACCACTACTCCACCGCTCAGCCTGTTGGAGAAATGCTTACGTCACAGACATGCGTATCACAAGTTGCTGACATACCTATTTAATTTGTCATGGTTGCAACCTAACCACCGTATCAACACTTAATGTATACATTTGTATTATTATAATATGCATTCCGTGGCTATATCGTGTATATGTATGCCAAATCAAATATATAAATACCAATATAAGCAACCCACGGCGTGACCGAGTAGGTATTCGATCTATTAACTCACTCACACGGTCAAAAAATATTTTTATTACGCTCGTCGTCGACCCGAGCTGAGACATCAAGGTAGGGTTGATATAATAATATAATGTAATCATATATAATAATAATAATAAAATAGGTATCACAGTTTATTGATTCAAAAAAAAAAAAAAAATATGTAAATATATGCATCATGCATTCATGCCTGTATATAGTAATAACGACAGTGTCCGCTCTCCAAGGTATTAAGGCGGTAAACTATTCGAGTTATATATAATTAAA
>SSSL01000491.1:0-14557 GCA_008086715.1 Sitobion miscanthi
CAAAAATTATTTTATAATTGAAAAATTGGGATTGATTTGCGTTATATATCTCATACAAAATGATGACAGTGTAGCCTTATTTTTTTTAGTTGTCTACTCAAAATATTGCCCTAAACGTCCTAAATTTGGGTTCAAAGGTTTTTGAAAATTTGTTAATTAAATATTCGAAAAGGTGGGTGTTTAACAAACTTAAGATTCCAGAAAGTATATTTTAACTGATTTTATGATAGAACTAATTATGAAAAAACCTTGATTCGTGTAAAAATTATAATTAAAATAATCAAATTAAAAATAAATATATAGATAAATATTCTAATTAAAATTTGGTATGGAGCACTTTCTTAAATTTATTTTATTTAAAGATCAGATATGATATTCTACTAAAAATTGTTCAAATTCGTCTTTAAAAAAATATTTTGTTATAATATTAAAATTAAATAATTACCTGTATTATATTTCTCTTTTCATCAAAAATATTTTTATAATTGAAAATTTTCAATTAATTTGCGAAATATTTCTAATAAAAGATGATGACTGTGAAATATTCAAATTCTACTAAAATGGATATATTAATTTACTAAAGAATATCTATAATATGATATTAAAATTTTAAATAATGGGTATATTTTAGACGTATAAGAAATACAGGAAATAAGTTTTAACAAGTTTTATTGGAAAGTATTAAATAAACAAATTAAAAATAAATATATAGATAAAAATTCTAATTAAAATTTGTATGGAGCCCTTTCT
The DNA here is from genome assembly GCA_008086715.1 of Sitobion miscanthi. NCBI lineage: Eukaryota > Metazoa > Arthropoda > Insecta > Hemiptera > Aphididae > Sitobion > Sitobion miscanthi. Next base: position 751 of record SSSL01000491.1, read on the forward strand.
TAAATTTATTTTATTTAAACATCAGATATGATATTCTACTAAAAATTGTTCAAATTTGTTTTTAAAAAAATATTTATTTACAATATTAATATTAAAAAATTAGCTGTATTATATTTCTCTTTTCATCAAAAATTGTTTTATAATTGAAAATTTGGGATTTATTCGCGAAATTTTTTTTACGAATGATGATGTCTGTCAATATTCAAATTATCTAAATGGTTTTATTAATTTACTAAAGAATATCTATAATATGATTTTATAATTTTAAATAATGTGTATATTTTAACGTATAAAGAATACAGGAAATAAGTTTTAACGAGTTTTTATTGGAAAGTATTAAATAACAAATTAAAAATAAATATATCGATTAAAATTCTAATTAAAATTTGGTATGGAGCACTTTCTTAATTTATTTTATTTAAAGATCCGATATATGATATTCTACTAAAAATTGTTCTAATTTGTTTTAAAAAAAATATTTTGTTATAATATTAATATTAAAAATTAGCTGTACTTTATTTCTCTTTTCATCAAAATTTTTTATAATTGAAAATTTGGGATTGATTTGCGTTAATTTCTCACAAAAATGATGACAGTGTAGCCTAATTTTTTTTAGTTATCTACTCAAAATCGCCCTAACGTCCTTTATTTGGGTTCAAAGGAAAGTTGTTTTTGAAAATTTGTTTAATTAATATTCGAAAAGGTGGGTGTTTAACACTTAATATTCCAGAAGTATATTTTAACTGATTTTATGATAGAACTATTATGAAAAACCTTGATTCGTGTAAAAATTATAATTAAATAATCAAATTAAAAATAAAATTTATAGATAAATTCTAATTAAAATTTGGTATGGAGCACTTTCTTAAATTTATTTTATTTAAAGATCAGATATGATATTCTACTAAAAATTGTTCAAATTCGTCTTTAAAAAAATATTTTTTTATAATATTAAAATTAAATAATTACCTGTATTATATATCTCTTTTCATCAAAAATTGTTTTATAATTGAAAATTTGGGATTTATTCGCGAAATATTTTTTACGAATGATGATGTCTGTCAAATATTCAAATTATACTAAAATGGTTTTATATTTCTAAAGAATATCTATAATATGATTTTATAATTTTAAATAATGTGTATTTTTAGACGTAAGAAAAATACAGGAAATAAGTTTTAACGAGTTTTATATTGGAAAGTATTAAATAAACAAATTAAAATAATATATCGATAAAAATTCTAATTCTAATTAAAATTTGGTATGGAGCACTTTCTTAATTTATTTTAGTTAAAGATCCGATATGATATTCTACTAAAAATTGTTCTAATTTGTTTTAAAAAAATATTTAGTTATAATATTATATTAAAAATTAGCTGTACTTTATTTCTCTTTTCATCAAAAATTTTTTTATAATTGAAAATTTGGGATTGATTTGCGTTATATTTCTCACAAAAATGATGACAGTGTAGCCTAATTTTTTTTAGTTATCTACTCAAAATATTGCCCTAACGTCCTTAAATTTGGGTTCAAAGGAAAGTTTGTTTTTGAAAATTTGTTAATTAAATATTCGAAAAGGTGGGTGTTTAACAAACTTAAGATTCCAGAAAGTATATTTTAACTGATTTTATGATAGAACTAATTATGAAAAAACCTTGATTCGTGTAAAAATTATAATTAAAATAATCAAATTAAAAATAAAATTTATAGATAAAAATTCTAATTAAAATTTGGTATGGAGCACTTTCTTAAATTTATTTTATTTAAAGATCAGATATGATATTCTACTAAAAATTGTTCAAATTCGTCTTAAAAAAATATTTTTATAATATTAAAATAAATAATTACCGGTATTATATTCTTTTCATCAAAAATTGTTTATAATTGAAAATTTGGGTTTGATTTGCGAAATATTTCTTACGAATGATGATGTCTGTCAAATATTCAAATTCTACTAAAATGGTTTTTATTAATTTACTAAAGAATATCTATAAAATGATTTTAAAATTTTAAATAATAGGTATGTTTTAGACGTATAAGAAATTCAGGAAATAAGTTTAACAAGATTTATTGGAAAGTATTAAATAATCAAATTAAAAATAAATATATAGATAAAAATTCTAATTAAATTTGGTATGGAGCACTTTCTTAAATTTAATTTATTTAAAGATCAGATATGATATTCTACTAAAAATTGTTCAAATTTGTTTTTAAAAAAATATTTTGTTATAATATTAATATTAAAAAATTAGCTGTATTATATTTCTCCCTTTTCATCAAAAATTTGTTTATAATTGAAAATTTGGGTTTTGATTTGCGAAAATATTCTTACGAATGATGATGTTGTAAAATATTCAAATTCTACTAAAATGGATTTATTAATTTACTAAAGAATATCTATAATATGATATTAAAATTTTAAATAATGGGTATATTTTAGACGTATAAGAAATGAAGGAAATAGTTTTATGTAACAGATTTATTGAAAAGTATTAATAAACAATTAAAATAAAACAATATATAGTTAAAAAATTCTAAATAAAATTTGGTATGGAGCACTTTCGTAAATTTATTTTATTTAAAGATCAGATATGATATTCTACTAAAAATTATCAAATTTGTTTTAAAAAAATATTGTGTTATAAATTAATTAAAAATTTAGCTGTACTATATTTCTCTTTTCATCAAAAAATTGTTTTATAATTGAAAATTTGGGATTTATTCGCGAAAGATTTCTTACAAATGATGATGTCTGTCAAATATTCAACATTCTACTAAAATGGTTTATATTAGGGGTTCAAAGAAATATCTAGAAAAGGATTTTAAAATTGGAATTAATAGGGGGTTTAGACGGATAAGAAAAGAAGGAAGGAAATTATGTTGAACAAGATTTATTGGAAAGGAGAAAATAAACAATTAAAAAAAAATATATAGATAAAAATTCTAATTAAAATTGGTATGGAGCACTTTCTTAAATTATTTTATTTAAAGATCAGATATGATATTCTACTAAAAAGGTTCAAATTGTTTTTAAAAAAATATTTAGTTATAATATTAATTAATATTAAATTAGCTGTACTCTATTCTCTTTTCATCAAAATTGTTTTATAATTGAAATTTTGGGTTTGATTGCGTAATATTTCCACAAAGATGATTTACAGTTGTAGCTTAATTTTTTAGTTACTACTCAAAATATTGCCCCTCAATCCTTAAATTTGGTCAAAGAAAAAATTGATTTTGAAATTTGTTATTAAATATTCAAAAGGTGGGTGGTTAACAAACTTAAGATGCCAGAAAGTATATTTTAACTGATTTTAATGATTAGAATAATTATGATTCGTGTAAAATTACGAAAGATGATGACTGCGACGAAATATTCATATTCTACTAAAATGGGATTATTAATTTACTAAAGAATATCTATAATATGAATTAAAATTTTAAATAATAGGTAGTTTTAGACGTATAAGAAATTCAGGAAATAAGTTTTAACAGATTTATTGGAAAGTATTAAATAAACAAATAAAAAATAAATAATAGATAAAAATTCTAATTAAAATTTGGTATGGAGCACTTTCGTAAATTTAATTTATTTAAACATCATATATGATATTCTACTAAAATTGTTCAAATTTGTTTTAAAAAAATATTTAGTTATAATATTAATTTAAAAATTTAGCTGTACTATATTCTTTTTTCATCAAAAATGTTTTTATAATTGAAAATTTGGGATTTATTCGCTAAAGATTTCTTACAAATGATGATGTCTGTCAAATATTCAAATTCTACTAAAAAGGTTTTTATTAATTTTTAAAAGAATATCTATAAAATGATTTTAAAATTTTAATTAATAGGTATGTTTTAGACGTATAAGAAATTCAGGAAATAAGTTTTAACAAGATTTATTGGAAAGTATTAAATAAACAAATTAAAAAAAATATATAGATAAAAATTCTAATTAAAATTTGGTATGGAGCACTTTCTTAAATTTATTTTATTTAAACATCATATATGATATTCTACTAAAAATTGTTCAAATTTGTTTTTAAAAAATATTTATTTATAATATTAATATTAAAAATTAGTTGTATTATATTTCTCTTTTCATCAAAAATTGTTTTATAATTGAAAATTTGGGATTTATTCGCGAAATATTTTTTACGAATGATGATGTCTGTCAAATATTCAAATTATACTAAAATGGTTTATATTAATTTACTAAAGAATATCTATAATATGATTTTATAATTTTAAATAATGTGTATATTTTAGACGTATAAGAAATACAGGAAATAAGTTTTAACGAGTTTTATTGGAAAGTATTAAATAAACAAATTAAAAATAAATATATCGATAAAAATTCTAATTAAAATTTGGTATGGAGCACTTTCTTAAATTTATTTTAGTTAAAGATCCGATATGATATTCTACTAAAAATTGTTCTAATTTGTTTTTAAAAAAAATATTTAGTTATAATATTAATATTAAAAAATTAGCTGTACTTTATTTCTCTTTTCATCAAAAATTTTTTTATAATTGAAAATTTGGGATTGATTTGCGTTATATTTCTCACAAAAATGATGACAGTGTAGCCTAATTTTTTTTAGTTATCTACTCAAAATATTGCCCTAACGTCCTTAAATTTGGGTTCAAAGGAAAGTTTGTTTTTGAAAATTTGTTAATTAAATATTCGAAAAGGTGGGTGTTTACAAACTTAAGATTCCAGAAAGTATATTTTAACTGATTTTATGATAGAACTAATTATGAAAAAACCTTGATTCGTGTAAAAATTATAATTAAAATAATCAAATTAAAAATAAAATTTATAGATAAAAATTCTAATTAAAATTTGGTATGGAGCACTTTCTTAAATTTATTTTATTTAAAGATCAGATATGATATTCTACTAAAAATTGTTCAAATTCGTCTTTAAAAAAATATTTTTTATAATATTAAAATTAAATAATTACCTGTATTATATATCTCTTTTCATCAAAAATTGTTTTATAATTGAAAATTTGGGATTGATTCGCGAAATATTTCTTACGAATGATGATGTCTGTCAAATATTCAAATTCTACTAAAATAGTTTATATTAATTTACTAAAGAATATCTATAAAATGATTTTAAAATTTTAAATAATAGGTATGTTTTAGACGTATAAGAAATTCAGGAAATAAGTTTTAACAAGATTTATTGGAAAGTATTAAATAAACAAATTAAAAATAAATATATAGATAAAAATTCTAATTAAAATTTGGTATGGAGCACTTTCTTAAATTTAATTATTTAAAGATCAGATATGATATTCTACTAAAAATTGTTCAAATTTGTTTTTAAAAAAATATTTTGTTATAATATTAATATTAAAAAATTAGCTGTACTATATTTCTCTTTTCATCAAAAATTGTTTTATAATTGAAAATTTGGGTTTGATTTGCGAAATATTTCTTACGAATGATGATGACTGTGAAAAATTCAAATTCTACTAAAATGGATTTATTAATTTACTAAAGAATATCTATATTATGATTTTAAAATTTTAAATAATGGGTATATTTTAGACGTATAAGAAATGAAGGAAATAAGTTGTAACAAGATTTATTGAAAAGTATTAAATAAACAAATTAAAAACAAATATATAGTTAAAAATTCTAAATAAAATTTGGTATGGAGCACTTTCGTAAATTTAATTTATTTAAAGATCAGATATGATATTCTACTAAAAATTATTCAAATTTGTTTTTAAAAAAATATTTTGTTATAATATTAATTTAAAAATTTAGCTGTACTATATTTCTCTTTTCATCAAAAAATTGTTTTATAATTGAAAATTTGGGATTTATTCGCGAAAGATTTCTTACAAATGATGATGTCTGTCAAATATTCAAATTCTACTAAAATGGTTTATATTAGTTTACTAAAGAATATCTATAAAATGATTTTAAAATTTTAATTAATAGGTATGTTTTAGACGTATAAGAAATTCAGGAAATAAGTTTAACAAGATTTTTATTGGAAAGTATTAAATAAACAAATTAAAAAAAAATATATAGATAAAAATTCTAATTAAAATTTGGTATGGAGCACTTTCTTAAATTTATTTTATTTAAACATCATATATGATATTCTACTAAAAATTGTTCAAATTTGTTTTTAAAAAAATATTTAGTTATAATATTAATATTAAAATATAGCTGTACTCTATTTCTCTTTTCATCAAAAATTGTTTTATAATTGAAAATTTGGGTTTGATTTGCGTAATATTTCTCACAAAGATGATGACAGTGTAGCTTAATTTTTCTTAGTTATCTACTCAAAATATTGCCCTAACGTCCTTAAATTTGGGTTCAAAGGAAAAATTGTTTTTGAAAATTTGTTAATTAAATATTCAAAAAGGTGGGTGTTTAACAAACTTAAGATGCCAGAAAGTATATTTTAACTGATTTAATGATAGAATTAATTATGATTCGTGTAAAAATTACGAAGATGATGACTGCGAAATATTCAAATTCTACTAAAATGGATTTATTAATTTACTAAAGAATATCTATAATATGATATTAAAATTTTAAATAATGGGTATATTTTAGACGTATAAGAAATACAGGAAATAAGTTTTAACAAGATTTATTGGAAAGTATTAAATAAACAAATTAAAAATAAATATATAGATAAAAATTCTAATTAAAATTTGGTATGGAGCACTTTCGTAAATTTAATTTATTTAAAGATCAGATATGATATTCTACTAAAAATTGTTCAAATTTGTTTTTAAAAAATATTTCGTTATAATATTAATTTAAAAATTTAGCTGTACTATATTTCTCTTTTCATCAAAAAATTGTTTTATAATTGAAAATTTGGGATTTATTCGCTAAAGATTTCTTACAAATGATGATGTCTGACAAATATTCAAATTCTACTAAAATGGTTTATATTAATTTACTAAAGAATATCTATAAAATGATTTTAAAATTTTAATTAATAGGTATGTTTTAGACGTATAAGAAATTCAGGAAATAAGTTTTAACAAGATTTATTGGAAAGTATTAAATAAACAAATTAAAAAAAAATATATAGATAAAAATTCTAATTAAAATTTGGTATGGAGCACTTTCTTAAATTTATTTTATTTAAAGATCAGATATGATATTCTACTAAAAATTGTTCAAATTTGTTTTTAAAAAAATATTTAGTTATAATATTAATATTAAAAAATTAGTTGTATTATATTTCTCTTTTCATCAAAAATTGTTTTATAATTGAAAATTTGGGATTAATTCGCGAAATTTTTCTAATAAAAGATGATGACTGTGAAATATTCAAATTCTACTAAAATGGATTTATTAATTTACTAAAGAATATCTATAATATGATATTAAAATTTTAAATAATGGGTATATTTTAGATGTATAAGAAATACAGCAAATAAGTATTAACAAGTTTTATTGGAAAGTATTAAATAAACAAATTAAAAATAAATATATAGATAAAAATTCTAATTAAAAGGTATGGAGCACTTTCTTAAATTTATTTTATTTAAAGATCAGATAAGATATTCTACTAAAATTGTTCAAATGGGTTTTTAAAAAATATTTCGTTATAATAGAATTTTAAAATTTAGCTTTACCGTATTTCTCTTTCATCAAAAAGAAAAAAAATTTTTATAATTGAAAATTTGGGTTGATTTGCGAAATATTTCTACGAATGATGATGACTGTGAATATTCAAATTCTACTAAAATGGATTTATTAATTTACTAAAGAATATCTATAATATGATATTAAAATTTTAAATAATGGGTATATTTTAGACGTATAAGAAATACAGGAAATAAGTTTTAACAAGTTTTATTGGAAAGTATTAAATAAACAAATTAAAAATAAATATATAGATAAAAATTCTAATTAAAATTTGGTATGGAGCACTTTCTTAAATTTATTTTATTTAAAGATCAGATATGATATTCTACTAAAAATTGTTCAAATTTGTTTTAAAAAAAATATTTTGTTAAATATTAATATTAAAAAATTAGCTGTACTATATTTCTCTTTTCATCAAAAATTATTTTATAATTGAAAATTTGGGATTGATTCGCGAAATATTTCCTACGAATGATGATGTCTGTAAAATATTCAAATTCTACTAAAATGGTTTATATTAATTTACTAAAGAATATCTATAAAATGATTTTAAAATTTTAAATAATAAGTATGTTTTAGACGTATAAGAAATTCAGGAAATAATTTTAACAAGATTTATTGGAAAGTATTATATTAACAAATTAAAAATAAATATATAGATAAAAAATCTAATTAAAATTTGGTATGGAGCATTTTCTTAAATTTATTTTATTTAAAGATCAGATATGATATTCTACTAAAAATTGTTCAAATTTGTTTTTAAAAAAATATTTCGTTATAATATTAATTTAAAATATAGCTGTACTCTATTTCTCTTTTCATCAAAAATTGTTTTATAATTGAAAATTTGGGTTTGATTTGCGAAATATTTCTTACGAAAGATGATGACTGTGAAATATTCAAATTCTACTAAAATGGATTTATTAATTTACTAAAGAATATCTATAATATGATATTAAAATTTTAAATAATGGGTATATTTTAGACGTATAAGAAATACAGGAAATAAGTTTAACAAGATTTATTGGAAAGTATTAAATAAACAAATTAAAAATAAATATATAGATAAAAATTCTAAATAAAATTTGGTATGGAGCCACTTTCTTAAATTTATTTTATTTAAAGATCAGATATGATATTCTACTAAAAATTGTTCAAATTTGTTTTAAAAAAAATATTTTGTTATAATATTAATATTAAAAAATTAGCTGTACTATATTTCTCTTTTCATCAAAAATTATTTTATAATTGAAAATTTGGGATTGATTTGCGTAATATTTCTCACAAAAATGATGACAGTGTAGCCTTATTTTTTTTAGTTATCTACTCAAAATATTGCCCTAACGTCCTTAAATTTGGGTTCAAAGGAAAGTTTGTTTTTGAAAATTTGTTAATTACATATTCGAAAAGGTGGGTGTTTAACAAACTAAGATGACAGAAAGTAATTTTAACTGATTTTATGATAGAATTAATTATGAAAATACCTTGATTTCTGTAAAAAATTATATTAAAATAATCAAATTAAAAATAAATTATAGATAAAATTCTAATTAAAATTTTGTATGGAGCACTTTCTTAAATTTATTTTATTTAAAGATCAGATATGATATTCTACTAAAAATTGTTCAAATTTGTTTTTAAAAACATATTTTGTTATAATATTAATATTAAAAAATTAGCTGTACTATATTTCTCTTTTCATCAAAAATTATTTTATAATTAAATATTTGGGATTGATTTGCGTAATATTTCTCACAAAAATGATGACAGTGTAGCCTTATTTTTTTTAGTTCCTCTCAAAATATGCCCTAACTCCTTAAATTTGGGTTCAAAGGAAGTTTGTTTTTTGAAATTTTGTTATTTAATATTCAAAAGGTGGGTGTTTAACAAACTTAAGATGCCAGAAAGTATATTTTAACTGATTTAATGATAGAATTAATTATGATTCGTGTAAAATTAACGAAAGCTGATTACTGTGAAATATTCATCTATTCTACTAAAATGGATTATATTAATTTACTAAAGAATGTCTATAATATGATATTAAAATTTTAAAATAATGGTTATTTTAGATGTATAAGAAATACGCAAATAAGTATAGTAATATTAAAAAAATTATTGTGTATTATATTTCTCTTTTCATCAAAAATTGTTTTATAATTGAAAATTGGGATTGATTCGCGAAATATTTCTTACGAATGATGATGCTGTCAAATATTCAATTCTACTAAATGGTTTATATTATTTACTAAAGAATATCTATAAAATGATTTTAAATTTTAAATAATCAGTATGTTTTAGACGTATATAAATTCAGGAAATAATTTTAACAAGATTTATTGGAAAGTATTAAATTAACAAATTAAAAATAAATATATAGATAAAAAATCTAATTAAAATTTGGTATGGAGCAGTTTCTTAAATTTATTTTATTTAAAGATCAGATAAGATATTCTACTAAAAATTGTTCAAATTTGTTTTTAAAAAAATATTTCGTTATAATATTAATTTTAAAATTTAGCTTTACTATATTTCTCTTTTCATCAAAAATTGTTTTATAATTGAAAATTTGGGTTTGATTTGCGAAATATTTCTTACGAATGATGATGACTGTGATATATTTAAATTCTACTAAAATGGATTTATTAATTTACTAAAGAATATCTATAATATGATTTTAAAATTTTAAATAATGGGTATATTTTAGACGTATAAGAAATGAAGGAAATAAGTTTTAACAAGATTTATTGGAAAGTATTAAATAAACAAATTAAAAATAAATATATAGATAAAAATTCTAATTAAAATTTGGTATGGAGCACTTTCTTAAATTTATTTTATTTAAAGATCAGATATGATATTCTACTAAAAATTGTTCAAATTTGTTTTAAAAAAAATATTTATTTATAATGTTAATATTAAAAAATTAGCTGTACTATATTCTCTTTCATCAAAAATTATTTTATAATTGAAATATTTGGGATGATTGCGTAATATTTCTCACAAAAATGAGGACAGTGTAGCCTTATTTTTTTAGTTATCTACTCAAAATATTGCCCTAACGTCCTTAAATTTGGGTTCAAAGGAAAGTTTGTTTTGAAAATTTGTTAATTAAATATTCGAAAAGGTGGGTGCTTAACAAACTTAAGATGCCAGAAAGTATATTTTAACTGATTTTATGATAGAATTAATTATGAAAATACCTTGATTCGTGTAAAAATTATAATTAAAATAAACATATTTAATAAAATTCATACTAAAATGATTTTTTTTTTATTTTAAACAAAGATTAGATGATAACACTTTTGAAATTATTTTAATCGATTTACCATAAAATGTTTTGTTTTAATATTAAAATTAAAAATTAAGTGTATAATATTTCTCTTATAAGAAAAAACAGGTTTATTCTACAAAATTTGGGATTAATTTGCGAAAGATGATGACTGTGGAATATTCAAATTCTACTAAAATGGTTTTTATTAATTTAATGAAGAATATCTATAAAATGATTTTAATATGTTAAATAATATGTATATTTTAGACGTATAAGAAATACAAGAAATAATTTTTAACATGTCTTACTGAAAATTATTAAATAAATAAATTAAAAATAAATATTTAGATATAAATTCTAATTAAAATTTGTTATGGAGCACTTTCTTAAATTTATTTTATTTAAAGATCAGATATGATATTCTACTAAAAAATTGTTCAAATTCGTTTATAAAAAAATATTTTTTTATGATATTAATATTAAAAAATGAGAGGTCGTGATCCATCATGTTTACATCTTCACACGGTGGGAATGAAGTAATATTTCATTTTTTTTTTTTTCAAATTTTTTTAGTTTAACCTACAGAAAACTAACTTAACCTAACCTGCATAAAATTATCCTAAACTAGTGGACGGGTGTAGGGGGAAATAAAGTCGTTCATGTATGCGAGTGGTTTTGTTGCTGATGGAGGGGGTATCACATAGTTGTGTTTGTATGATGATTGTGATTTCTGAGTTCTAACCGTTATAAATGATAATTTTGTATTGTATGATCTTTAATGTATGTCGAGTTGATCAAATAACGTATGAATTAATCATACATGTAAATATTGAATTTAGCTCGTTTATCGATGAATCTGAATGAGAAAAAAAATATATCTGTATAAATTTCACTGATTTTGTTGATGTATTGTTTCTTTTTGTTAATGTTTCGAATTTTGTTAGCTATATGTATTACAATTTTATATAGAATACTGTAAATAAGGAATATATTATGTATAACGTTTATGGTGGTAATTATATGTGTGTTTATGTGTTTTTATTGAAATTACGACATTTGTATATGCATTTAGTATGAAAATAGTTTATATTTGAAGAAATGCATGATATGGATATAACTAATATGATTTTTATTTGAAAATCTATTAATTTTTAATATGAATATGAATATGAAGTTTGTGTTTTTAGAGAAAATATGATGCTATTATACAAATGTGTGTATCAATTATATTTATATTAAAGTCGAATACAATAAAACCTATATTTATATCGGTTTTGTAGACTGTTTAAATTATACATTTTTGTGATATTTTAATAATTACATATCGTCTTATTAAGATTTTTTATCAAGATCTGTATAGTACATTAGTACTGATATGTGTTGAAGTATAAATATGTTTATATTTATGATCTAAATGGTGATATTTACGATAACTATATAGAAATATAATATTTATCATATGAATAAGTACATCTAATATGATTTTTATTTGAAAACCTGCTGATTTTTAATATGAATATGGTGTTTGTATATATTTTCATTGAAAATATGATATTATTATACAAATCTGTATACCTATCAATTATTTAGAGTAAGTCGAATACAGTACAAATTATATTTATATCAGCATTGCAGACTGTTGAAATTATACATTTTTGTGGGATTTTTAATATTTACGTATCATCTTATTTTGATCTGAATAGTGCCTATATGTGTTGGAGTGTAAATATGTTGATCTTTATTATCGAAATGCTGATATTTACAACGAATACAAAAATGTAATAGTATGAATGAATATTCAATATATATTATACCTATACAAAATCAAACTATGATTAATTATTTAATATCTACTAGACATGGTAAGAAATATCCTAACTTGTGATGGCAATATACATGCGTTTTACATTATATGTAAAATAAATAGAATAGTGTATACAATAATTATGTATTTAGTCTAAAAACACAAAAATAAATTCCTAGTACTTTGTGTAAATGAGTGTTAAGTGATGCATATAATATATAATTTATACCTACCCACCTATTATATAATTTATTATAGTATAAGCGATCGGGTATGGTTTCAGCATAAACACCCTAATATATTTAATGATAATTAGAGACAAATATATGATTTATATGTTACGTTGATGGAAAATCAAAAAAATATAGTGTTCTTATATTTAATCTGAAAATCAATGCATTAGTCTTGACTGAGGTGTTATAGGTTTGTGTATTTTGAGACAGGTATAGTGATGAAAATCAGTGAAAATTGTAATGATAGTATAGGTGTTATATTATACAGTTGATGAGTATGGCTCTAAGAATATAGTTTTTAAGATATTTAAACAAAAATAATATCTTTTAGCAAAGGTAACTATATATGAAACTATGAATGTACCGTTTTTAAAGGCAAAATATTAGTTATATATATATTTACAGCGAGATTATGATAGTTATAATTGAACTTATGAAAAGTTTACATGTTTTAACATAATATAATGTATGAGCCATAAAACTTGATATAATATCATATTAGAATGTAGATTGAAGAGATGTAAGTCGACCATTTAGAACTGAAATGTTCTGTTATAGTATATAGTTGAATTTAATATCTAATGTGATATGATTGATGGATTGATTTTCAAACTAGTTATATGTTATTATTAATATCTTAGACATGGTTTTGATATGGAAATGATATTTGTATAAGATTTTATCAAAATTATGATATTTTTACTGATTTTCTCTAAAAAATCATGATTTTTTCAAATATATTTCCAAGCTTGTGATGGTAATATACTAATATACAAGTGACTTCATAATTATTTTACAAAGTATATAGAATAATACATGAAAAGTATCAGTAATAAACTATAAGCATCC